>CM076582.1:96032680-96311396 GCA_034641835.2 Pinus albicaulis
ATGTGCATGAAAAAGGTGAGCGCGCTCTGAGATCATTGCTGCTGCAGACTGCGGCTACCTGCGTTCGATTTAGGGCTTGCGCCCATGGAGGTGCAGGGCATTGCGCCTCCCCTCCCTCCTCCGCCGCCCTCAACTGCTGAGGCCTTCAATCGACTCGTGGCAGGACTCCCCAAGAAGAAACACTCAGAAGCTGCGACGTTTGTCAAGAAATTGGAAGATATACCAGTGATCTCCCTACCTGCTGAAACCCCGATTCAGGTTGCTTTATCTCTGGCAGAACGAGCACTCGCAGGCTAGTTCACCGGTCTATGGCCATCAGCCAAATCTACTGAGAGCTGGGTTAACAGAAACTGGGCGCCGTTGATCAAAGAAAGTGTTACTTCTTATTTTTTGGGGAGAGGATTTTTTCTATTCGAGTTCTCTTCAAAGGATGATAAAGATCTGATATTCCAAAACAGCCCCTACTTCATGGGCCCTCGGGGTTTATATCTAAATAAGTAGACTCCAGACTTTGATCCTGCAGTGGATGTGCCCAAAGCAGTCCCGGTGTGGGTTAGACTCCCAAATCTCCCAGTTCACTGCTAGAATTGGGACTCCCTGATGCATATTGGAAATGCCCTTGGGAAGTTCATTGATCGAGCAAACAACAAGGACCAATATGACTGCACCAGGATCTGTGTGGAAGTAGATCTAGAAGTAGGGCTACCAGAGGCTATCAAAATCAATGTCGGAAATTGGTCGCACGTGTAGAAACTAGACTATGAATAGCTGCCCTTCAAATGCCGAAAATTCCATGTCTATGGCCACTTCGCCAGAGGCTGTATGTCCAACATTGAGGCAGAGCAGGGGAAGGAGGACGGTTGGAATCAAGTCAAGCGCCCCAAAACTTCTCACAAGAAGACGGGAGGCCCTAATGGAAAAGGTCCTCATCAGGCCACTGCCCAACATATCCCGCCCAAGGCTGCCCCAGAAAACAAGTTTGAAATTCTCAGCTCACAACAAGAGGCCACCCAGGAGGTCGAGGCCCACAAGGTAATGACTCCGGACAAAGGTAACCCTTCTGCCCCCTCCAAGGATGCAACTGTTGCAGAATTCTCAAGAGAAACCCCAGTTGATGCAGAAGAAGAGGAGCAAGAGACGGAAGACTCAGAAGAGGAAGGAGAAATAGGTCACTCCCAAGCCTCTGTTAGGAGATCCACAAGAGGCCGCAAAACAGACCGGGAGAAAAGAGAGCAGGAAAATTTCAACGACAAGTTACAGGGCAACCAACCAACTCTGGAAAAGCTGTTAGCAAAAAAGCCAAAGATGGCGAGAAACCAGCCCCAAGGCTCCAAGGGATCCCAACAAAACAAAGGTAAATAATGAAAATAGTCTCCTGGAATTGTAGGGGTATGGGGAGAAAAGTCAAGGAAGAGGCCATAAGAAACCTAATAAGAATAAAAGCCCCGGATGTACTCCTTATCCAGGAGACCAAGCTAGAGGATTCAATCTTCCTCTAGACAAGTAAAAAAATCTAGAGTAAAAGTAGAGCCAAAGCTGTCTCAGCCCGAGGAGCCTCTGGAGGGTTGGGCACCCTTTGGAATTATAGTAAGTTTTTGTTAGTTTCTGAAACTTCTAACACTCACTGGCTACTACTAAAAATGCAGCATTTAGTCACCAAGGAATTTTTTTGTATCTTCAATGTGTATGTGCCGGTCAATGCTGCTGAAAAGAAAGCCTGTTGGGACGCTATAAGAAGCCAAGCAGATCTTGGGAATCTAGAAAATACCATCATTGCAGGGAACCTCAATCTCACTCTGCACTCCTCAGAAAAGCGAGGAGGTTGCATTGTGCGAGATCCAGCGAGGGAATGGGCAGAGGATCTTATCCATGACTGGGACTTGCTGGATATCAAACCCTCTTCTGGTAAGTTTACCTGGTCGAATAAAAGAGTTGGCCCTAGTCATATTGCAGCTAGACTGGATAGATTTTTAATCCAAAGTTCCTTTCTTCTGCTTGGATTAGATGCCAGTATGCAAATTCTTCCTTGTAGCATTT
Organism: Pinus albicaulis; assembly: GCA_034641835.2. Taxonomy (NCBI): domain Eukaryota; kingdom Viridiplantae; phylum Streptophyta; class Pinopsida; order Pinales; family Pinaceae; genus Pinus; species Pinus albicaulis. The sequence continues at coordinate 96,034,718 of CM076582.1, forward strand.
CTGATCACAATCCCATCAAGTTGGATCTCCGAACTCTCCTCGATCTTGGACCCATCCCCTTCAGATTCAGCCCCCTTTGGGTCAAGCAACCCAACTTTTTGCAGATCGTCAAGGAAATTTGGTCTCAGCCAGTCAATGGATCACCCTTCTACATGTGGGAGGAAAAGCTCAGAAGAACGAAAGCTGCCCTAAAGAGCTCGGCTAAAACTCTTCCTAATCCAGCAGCTGAAAGGAAAAATCTCCAAAATCAACTTGAAGCCCACCATCGGCTCTCAGAAGAGGCATACATAACCAGAGAAATTCTTGATAAAGAGGTCCAGATTCAACAGAGCTTCCATAAAGCCTGCCTGCCTGAAGAAGAATTTTGGAGGATTAAATCTCGCTGCCTTTGGCTCCAAGCGGGAGACAGAAATTCCTCTTTCTTTCACAAGCAATCTCAAGCCAGAAAATGCTTCAATTCCATCACTGAGATCGAGGAAGAAAACTCCATACACAAAGACTTTGCTAGCATCAAAAGAGCATCTTTCCTGCATTTTCAGAATTTGTATAGTGAGAATGTGAACCTGGTTCACAATAATGACCTGTTGGACGGGGTCCCCTCTTCAATCACTGCTGAGATGAACCTCCTGCTAGAAGCTAAAGTCACTAAGGCTGAGGTCAAGAATGCTCTCTTTGCCATGGACCCAGACAAAGCCCCTGGTCCTGATGGGTTCTCCGCCAGATTCATTCAATCCTGCTGGCACATTGTTGAAAATGATCTATATAAAATGGTTCAAAAATCCCAGGATTGTCAGAAAATAGGAGGTAGTACAAACTCTGCGTTCCTTGCACTCATCCCCAAGGAGAAAGGCACCAGATCCTTCAGCAGATTTCACCCCATCTCTCTTTGCAACACAGGCTATAAGTTAATCACCAAAGTTATAGCTAACAGGTTGAAATACCTTCTCCCCACTATAATCCCAGAAAATCAAGGGGGTTTTATTCATGGTCGATAGCTTGTGGAGAATTTCACGTTAGTTCAAGAGGAAATTCTCTCATGCCAGCAGCGCAAGGAAAAAGGTATGGTTATCAAACTGGACTTAGCTAATGCCTTTGACCATGTTAGGCATAGTTTTCTCTTGAATGTTCTGAAAAAATTTGGATTTGGTGAGAAATTTATAAACTGGATTCAGGCCTGCATTTCGGAGCCATGGATTGCTCCCCTTGTAAATGGCAGATCAGCTGGTTTTTTCAAAGCTTCAAGAGGATTAAGGTAGGGTTGTCCTCTCTCCCCCCTTTTGTTTTTCCTCCAAGCCTCTGTTTTAAGCTTTCATCTAAACAAAAAAATGCAAGAGCAGGAGATCTCAGGCCTTTGCATTGCTAGAGAAGTCAACAGTATCAATCACGCTCTATTCGCAGATGATACTTTACTTCTGGGGTCTGCTTCAACTCATTCGGCCATCAGATTCAAAGAAGCAATAGACGAGTACTGCTTAGCATCGGGGAGTTGTCTCAACAAGGGGAAATGCCATATTTATAGTTGGAATACTTCGCCCAATTTGGTCAGTTCCATTGCAAGGCGTTTTGGCTTCGCAACCTCTCCATCTTGGTCTTCTTTCAAATACCTTGGGCTCCCTATCTTCCTCAAGCGAGCTTTCAGTAGGGATTGGCTCCCCCAAGTGGAAAAATTCAAAATCAAATTTCAGGCTTGGGGTTTCAACTGGCTTAATTTTGCGGGCAAATCAGTCCTAATCAAATCTGTCCTATGCAGTCTTCCCCTGTTTCAGTTTTCTGTTCTTCTGGCCCCTGTTGGCATTATTAAGAGAATGGATCAGCACATTCGGCATTTTTTTTGGAAGGGGGCAAAAAAAAACGAGAAAAAATTCCCTCTGGTTAATTGGGAGATTGTCTCCAGACCTCTGCGGGAGGGGGTTTTAAATTTCAAAGACCTTTCCTTTCAAAATATTGCCATGGGAGCCAAGCTTCTCTGGAAAATTATCGCGCCCAAGCCTGGCTAGGCCCAGTTAGCTCTTTGGAAGAAATATTTCAAAGGTATGAGACTCAGATGCTTAGATGGTCCTCTCGCACAAGGCGTTTCCCCCTTTGCAAGGCTCTGCGCCAAAGCTGCTCCCCTTATCAATTCCAACGCTTATTGGATCCCTGGAAATGGCAAGAAAATTAATATCTGGACAGATCGCATTATGGATCGTGACCCAATTGGTGACTGCCCCTCTCTGAATGCACTGCGATGCTGTTTGACCACTGCTGGGAAAAATACCCTTTGGGACATCTCCACTTGGGCTGGGACATGTTGGACAGGTTGGGGTTTCTTGGATGTGCCCCCGGAGCTTCTCCAGGACTGTAACATACTCCACTCCAAGTTGAATGGCATAGCTCCCACTCATATGCACAAAAGAGACTTGCGTGGCTGGGGTACGCTAGCTGCAGGTTACACAGTAGCTCAGGGATACGCCATGCTCATGCTGAGACCGCACGTCCTTCTGGACCCTGCCCCCTGGGCAGTGATCTGGCGTCTCCATTCTCTGCCTAAAATTGACTTGTTTTGTTGGATCTTATGCCACAAAAAAATCCTTACTGATGATAAATTGCAGAAACGTGGATTTTATGGCCCATCCAGGTGTTCTTTGTGCAGTGAGAGTGTGGAATGTGCCACGCATATAATGTTAAATTGTAAATTCGCTGAGTAGGTTTTGAGAGAGCTGATGGATAATTGGAACCCCAATTTTGTTCTTCCCACTTCTATTACTGACCTCTTTGCAAATTGGCAGAGCAATTACCCCGGCCCAGCCCCCAAAAACAAAGTGATCAAAATCGCTTGGTCTTCTCTCCCTAAAATCTGCTGCTGGCAGATCTGGCTAGAGCGAAATAGCAGAATCTTCAGAGATACTCAGCATGATGTCAAGGTGGTCACGGCCAAGATCAAATCCCAGCTAAACGAGAGTTTGGGAGAACAAAAAGATGCTTCAAATCTAAGCCAGATTGATTCTGTTTGGGGAGCCTCCCTAAATCTGCAATTTCACCAAGCCACCAGTAATATTTCCCCAACTGAAGACTGGAAAATTAGGGGGGAAAACAATGATGACTTTCAAGACTGGATCTCCACTCAAAAGGTGCACTCTCTCTTCTTCGATGGGGCATCAAAGGGAAATCCTGGAAGCGCTGGGGTAGCAGGAATTGTCAAAAATGCTGAAGGTTTATTGATCCACCGTTTTGCCTGGGGTCTGGGGATCAAATCCAGCATCCAAGCTGAGGCTTTGGCCCTCTTTCAAGGACTTAAGTTACTCCTGAGCTTAGGGATCAAGGAGGCTAATATTTTTGGGGACTCCCAAGTGGTTATAAAAACCATGGTGACCAATTCTTCCCCTCGGGATCTAAGATTGGCAAGATTGATAACTAGAATCAGAAGCTTGGGGAAATCGTTTCATAACCTGAATTTCTTCCATGTGTTGAGGGACAGCAACAAAGATGCAGATCTCGAAGCCAATAAAGTTGCCCTTCTCTCTATTAGGGCAATGACAAGAGACGAGGATGAAACATGGGACCCAATTCCATAATCTGTCAGCTGTTATGTTTTACTTCTTGCCTTTGAATCAGTTTGTTTGCATTTTCAAGCTTGGGGAAATCACAGAAATCAATTACATAGCTGTAAACAATAAAATTTGGAAGCTGTTCACAAGCGCCACTGCAATTCTGGCTATTGACACCTTTTTAGGCCTTGCCCTTCTCGATGTAATCTGAAATGCGGCGATTAGGCCAACGGTTAATATAATCCATAATAGTTTAAATGAAAAAAAACAATAGATGTGAATTGGTGGCATTTTGGGTGTCCACATCTAGTTCTTGCTAGGGAATTCATTAATTGCCTGAAAGGCATCCATAAGATAGGTTGACATATATAAAGAGGGGCCTTGGTTTTCAAGGGATTCCTTTATCTTCTGAAACCTTCATCAAGTTTTCTAAAATATGTTAGAAAAATTGAAAATGTGACCAATAGAGACTATCTTTGCGACCAAAGGTACCATTCAACTTTGAAATGGGATGCATTGAACTCACCATATAATATGTTGATCATTGTCGTCGAATGGTGGAATGGTGGTCAAAGGTGTTGGGTCGGATATTTCTTGTTGGTGTTCTCTTTGAACCAGTCGTTGTCCTGCACCATCCCTCCAAAATTTTGATGAATTTTGCAACATCCATAAAAAAATTTCTCTAGGAATTCCTTGTTTAGCTTTATTTATGAAGGCTTCAAGAGGTAAATTTGGATGAAGACCTCAACCTTCAACGAAGGCTACGACTTCCTCTGTGTTGTTGAGTATGGCATCATTTTCAAATACACATGAGAAACTACCCACCTTATGGTAATGTTGTTGTATGGCATAATGGCCAATATTGTCACCACATGATAAATCTCAAACCTATTTATACACTTTGCATCGAAGTCTTCATCTCCTTCAATGACTACATGTTGGCATAGGTTTTGTAAATTCCCCCCGGTTGGGTATACGTCGACTCCTTCGAAAATTTCGGTATCCATGAAGTGGCTTTCATTTCCCGATGGATCTTTCACAATGGGTTCACGAGATCTGACTTTTTCTCTTTACCTTTGTGTGTTTTTTGACATATTCTAGTTTCTTATGACTTCAACACTAGTAGAAAATAAAATAAATAAGCTCCATATAACATGTATGTCATCATTTAAAAGCAACGTGTATTACTCTTATAGAATCATGATTAATACGAAGCAAATTATCGGCAAGGAGGACAACTCACACTGCGGAGAAGGCATGATCGAAAGAGAATTATGCGGACAATGTGCAAGGGGATGATTAAAAGTATGGTTTAAAACCATCACTTATAACATTTAATGGAGATTGTCGGAAAAGATTTAGTGCATTACAAGTAAGTGAGAGTATTAATTTCCATCATAAGTCTTGGTTCGTGTGCGAATAGGAAGAACACGGTGGAGAATTCAAGTAGTAGAGAAATGCTTTCATGCCAAGAGGATTTGTTCGATGGTGATACGTTGAAAAACTCATCAAAGGCTTAAAAAAAAATGAAATTAGAATAATATGATGGGATATGTACGTGTAATAAGAGCATGCGAAACCATTAGAGTTAGAGGAGTCGAGGCAATAGGATATACCTTTGTAGATTGTTTGATGGGAAAACATATGATACAAGGAAACTAATCTTTGCTTACAAATCGAAACGATATACGATAAGTCCTGACAATCGATGCAAGAACAGTTAGTCAAGGAGTTCACATAGATGATCATCGAAGTCACCTTATAAGAGAGTTCCAATAATGAATTGGCATCGAGAGGTCAAGAAAAAACGAGGGCTCAAAAGTGATTGTAACTATTTTCTTCCAAACTTCGATGTTCAATATAGGCCATCATAAAGGTATGGAAGAATTCTCTTGTAAGTGCATTTTGGCCTTAGAACATATGACGAGATTCTACGAGGCACTCTTAGGTAGAACACTTTGAATTTTTTGAAAAAAAAAAAGTGGAGGAAGCACCTCATAATTGTTTAACCTTAGCTAACTTTGAGGGGAAAGGTTGTTGTGAAGAATAATTGATGGCTCACTAGGGAACGCCAATTATTTTTACATGATTATAATTTTACCATAATTCAATATTTTATTCTAGGTAAATATAAGCTTCCCCATTATGCTTTCCTTCTCTTTGTGTCCCACATCACAGTGCTTATTTTCTAAAAGAATTGAGCTTGTGAATCGATTTCCTATAGGAGATTATTCGGGAACTAGGTTGAGATTCATTTATTCTTATTTAAAGTGACACATATCCAATATTGGGCTTAACACGTAGAGAAATATAAATGCTTTCAAACGAGGACATTGATGTGTGTTCCTGCCTCCCTAATTGCCACGAGCGAGCCCTCATATCTATAGGTATTTAAAGCATTAGATGGGGTTGCTTCTTAAACCCATTCTACTTGGACCTGTGTCCCAATCACGATAAGTAAGGCATCTTGCAAGCAATATATATATATATATATATATATATATATATATAGAGAGAGAGAGAGAGAGAGAGAGAGAGAGAGAGAGAGAGAGAGAGAGAGAGAGAGAGAGAGGAAATTTCGACGTAAAAGTGCCCATGAAATTTTCGTAATTTCATCATCATAATATAGCAAGCAATCAAAATCCTTTAAATTTAAAAAGAGGCACATGTAAATATTTTGGAGGGAAAAGAAGAAAAACTACTTTTTTAATTGTATTTGAGAAAAGCGCACATCCATGAGTACCCATTATGCATACTTTTGAGAAGACCCACCTTTGGCCAAATTGAAGATACATTAAAAAATGTGTTCAAACACGTTTTTTTAATGTATCTTATTTTATCAATGTGGGTCTTCTCAAAAGTATACATAATGGGTACTCCTTGGATGTGGATTTAATTTCACATCCGATGAGTGTCTACACTTGAAATTTGAATAAACCTATAAAGAGATAAGCCAAAAATCTGATTAAAAAATTAGTTTTCTTATTTTCCCTCCAAAATTCATAACCCTTATTTTATTATTTATCTTATTATTTTATTATTTTTTCCTTAGGAGGCAGTTTTTGGCTAAAATTTCCTATATATATATATATATTCAAAATTTTATGATCCATAAGAATTATCGCCTAACAAGTTGGGGGGTATATCGAAAGCTCCTTAAAGGCATGGGATGACAAGTATTTTGGACTCTTTTGATTTGCAAGCATATGGGTTTGTGCATTGTGCTCATGGGTAAAACACTATAAGGTATGGTTATTATAACCACATTGTTAGTGTGATGTGAATGGAATTCTCAAATAAGATCGAAATGGCCCCAACAATCCATCGACTATGTTAACGTTTGAGCTCACTTATACTTGGTGAGAGTTCCACCCAAAAAGAAAAATTATAACGATTAATTTCAGTTGCTAAAGATTTTAAAGCTTTGATATTGTTTCGAAATTCAATCTAGATTGTATGAGTTTTTCTATCAATGAGAAGCCTCTTCGGTGTTAAACCTCTAGAGATGATTGAATTCGACACATCGAGGATCAAATAAAGTACAACTAGGTTGGGATAAAAATAAAGTTTTGTCTGAGAACCAAAGTGTCGAAATGACTTATTGATAACAATTCGAAAGAACAAACTAAATTTGAAATTTAAAAGGAAACAACAATATACAAAACTACAATACCACCCAAGTGGTTAGGTGAAGTAAGGTTTTAAGATTTGGCCATTGGCAAGAGTTCTTTCGACCTCCCATCCCGAGGATTTAAGTACGAAAGCATTGGGATAGATTTGTTGTTGTATACGAAATGGTTAACGCCAAATCCTTCAAAAAAAATTGTGTTTTCCTTTTGGCTCTATGGCATTGTCCCATTTCAATACCAAGTTTCCCATTGGAAACTCTCTTGTGTTTCCTCTAGCTATCTTTTCAAACCAATGCTTTGCGGTGGCTTCATGTTTGTGGAACTTATGTTTAGATTTTTGAAATTCCTCTTCTAACTCGACGAGTATGTTTATGTAATGTTGTATGGTGGGGAATTTTATTTATTAATCAAAATTGAGATAGGCGTAATGATGGAAGGAGGATATTTGAATGCAGATGGCTTCTTGACCATAGATTTGGAAGAATGGAGAGTTGTCGATGGAATATTTGGGGATGATTATATGCACTTTAGAGGGGCACAAGTAAGCATATTGTATAATTTTATTTTATGTTTTGCTATAGCATTCTCGAGGATATCAATCAAATTCTTATTTGGTGACTTAGTCGAACCATTACCTTATGGAGTAGTAATTTGCTAAGTACTTAAACTTTATTCCATTTTCTAGTGCGGATTCGAGTGAGATTCAAATAAGAAAAGTAGGTAGCAAATTATCAAAGACTAAAGTTTTGGAAACCCAAACTGGTGATTATATTATGAATGAGGAAGGACATCACCCTATTGTCATTTTAATTGCTTTAGGGGCATAACTTTAGTCCATCTTGTGAAGTAGTTTGTTGTCGTCAAAATGTACTTATGTTGTTGTGAAGAATTTGATGTAATCTCCCAGGTGGAAATATGTGTACTTATGTTGTTGTGAATAATTTGATGTAATGTCACAGATTATGTCAACCCCAATTATTAAAAGGGTCTTTCTACTTCAAAAGAATGAAGAGGGAATTCAAGTTTCCTTTCATGCCTGCATCTTTTGATAGACCTCACACTTGCAAACATAAGCATGCACATCCCTAAACGGGGGTTGGCTAGTAACTAACGTGAAGAACCTTATGAGTCGTAGTATCTCCTATGAAATTCCCCACAGCGAGGCCATCAAAATCTTTAGAACTGTTCCAAATCGGACATTTTCTAAACACCTAAGGATTACATCATCATAATTATGGCATAAATGATACCATGGTAAGTTGGTATGAAGCAACTTTAAGTTTGAGGGCCCCTTGTTGCTTAGGAGTAAGATGTGAAGAAGAAGACCAATGAGTAAGATATGCTTGAGTTTGTAATACCATGAATTGGTTGGGTAAGGAACATAGAAATTGGCTTCTTAGTCATGGATGCTTCATTTTCCCATCCCCATTGCCATTAAGGCTATCCTTGTTTTTACGGAGCCATCTTGCATAGGAATTGTACTTTAACAATTTTGGTAGGATTTATCTCTAGGTCATATTCTTGTAGCAATGTCATCAATGTGCTCTTTGTTCCCCTTAGTCCTTTGGATAAGTAATTTCACGATTATAGGGTAAGGAGTAATCAATTTGGTTCTTGATATGAGGGAGATATGGCCTACGATTCTTCACCACTTTGAAGGCTTGGAAAAGCATGTTTGTTGACCTTTGGATATTTAAGTTCTTCCCCCTAAAGTCTCGAACTCATGAAAGAAACTAAGAATTCATTATCTTAAAGTTCAGCATATGATCCTATTGATGCCTCGAAAATCGCTACAACAACATGGAGGGATAACCACCTGATCGATAACAAAAACCATTCCTTTTATTTTGTTTGGAATAGCGGCTACGATCGAGGATGATGGGGCCAGGTTCCCAATAAGTATACTTGAATGGACGTGGGTATTTAAAATTGAATATAAATTGATAATGGGAGTGATAACGAGCTAACGAAATATATACTTTATCTATTTCTCGGGAATAATAATGTTTCTTTATATGCGATCTTGAAAGATTATCTTAAGTATATCGGAATGAAGATTATAAAATACTTATAGAAGTAAAAAATGATTAAAGTCAATTAATTTCATTAAATAGTTAATCAAATTAATTGATTAAGATCATAACGCATTAAATAAGTACATGTCTTGTATATATATTTAAAGATGACAATCTTTGCATGTTCAATAGTGAATTAATGCTCAATTGTATTAAAAAGATACATATAACAAAACAATATAAAGTATGAATATCAATTACATAAAACATAACAACGATAACAAAGACAAAAAGTACCATGTATATCTTAACTACTGCTCATGGAAGAAGAGTCTTTGGTCCGATCTTTCTATTAAGATGATTTCAAAATTACAAAAGTGTGACTTCCCAAAGCTTTCCGCACAAAAATTTAGGACCCTTTCTTTGTAGACATGAAAGGGTTTATATAGTAAATAATAAAAGTATAAAATTAGAAAAACACACACAAATTGCGAGGAGATTTAAACAAATCTCCTTAAAATAAGTGAAAATAAGACGAAAAAGAGTTTGTTGTGTGACTAGCTCAAGAGTGCGATGTTGTATCCTTTCCCATTCCTTTGCTTGAGTTGATGAATATCTAACATTGGTTGTACTTCGGGGGGTTGAGGGCGGCCTAATGCACAACTATCTAGTGTAAACCACATCGATAGTGGAGGCAACATAGGATGAGGTGTTAGTTAAAGCGAGGCGCAACATCAACCAACGGCTTGTGTAGCTTCACAAGTATTTAACGATACTTATCCCCGGTGAGTTTCGCTAACTTTACGATGATTTCTTCCTTGTCTTTATTTGACATTTCTACTCTTAGTTTCATTAAATATTTGATATTAGGAAGGAACGAGGTTGACATTCATGGATTATATTGTACTTGAATGAATTATTTACGACGATTCTATGATATTTGTTAGCCACATCCTTGCTTTGAATATTGATCTCTCTTGCTGTTTGTTTGTATACTGATACGATAAATAGGATTTCCTTTTTGGAATCCTCAATTAAGAAGAATTTTCCTTTCGGTCCTTTGCGATGTCTGCCCGAGTGATGTATTCAATATTTTTTTCATCGATGTCATCGAAGTTTGTCCTCGGGTCGGTTGATTGATTCGTAGAGAATCACTTTTATCGCACATATCATTGATATTTGTCGACTTTTGACAAAAATACTACTTTGTTAGACGGCAAGTTGTTGAGTTCCAAAGCTTCCTTCTTGAAGTCATCTATCTTCGGATTATCCTTCGATTGATCCAATGTGAAGATTGGAGTGTCTTTGGTATCAATGCTCGGTTATGTTGTAATTTAATTTATCGAAAGCTTTGTTGGAGCTATGAAAATTGTATTTGCAATTGATGATTAACATTATGCTTCTCTTGCTAACAAATCCTATTCCATTGTAGGATTATTCCATCCTTCTCTTTGACTAGTTGTTGGACCTACGAAGCCTTATCAATTGTGGCGGATGCACAAGCACCTACAAACTATGTCGGCCTTGTCGAGATCTTCAAATGGATCGGTTGTGGATCTTTCCACACTACTTCCATGGTTATGTCTCCGGGGACTAATGCAGCGATTGATAAACTATCCTTCTCTTTCTCTATACGCTCATTACAACCCAATATTTGGAATTTGTAAAAGATGTCGAGAGGAGTGATTTCTTATATCTTTAGAACAATCTTAGATGAAGGGAATTCCGGGATGAATTCAATTTCCTCGGTATTGATCGCCTTATCCATAAGCCCCAACATTGAGCGAATACGACTCTTTCTTGAGGTGTGCTAATTGTCTCTTTAAGATCGATGATTTTCTCCTCTTGATGTCGTTGTTCTTGGTCAAATTGATTCGCGACTTTATCAATTCGTTTTACTTTAAACCTTTGGATTACTAGTATGTTCTTCGGTTGATTTAACTTCCTTTGCTCCCTTTGTATGACTTAGTGTCCTTGGGAGAGTTGTTCCAACTTTTGTTCTTTATGTGAAATAGATTGAACACCTTTAAGATGTCGAGAGAATACTCTCCAAACTTTTGTTCTGTATTCTTTATTTGGGAAAGTTGTTCGAGAGTTAAGATGCATTCTTGCCTAGCTTTACAACTTTGTAAATAAGTCTCAATAGATTCGAACAAATCATCATAGTGATCATTTTCATGAATGAATTGCACGATCTTTACTTGATCGTATAGTTTTGAAATTTATTTATTAGGATCAAACTATCTATCAGGAACAATTGATAGCTTTAAACATTGAATATATTGATTTCCAATCCAACATGTTTGAAGTTGTCTAGAGCATAAACACCACGATGGAGAGGGAAAGAAGGCAAGGAAGCCTTTTTAGCTTCTTTAAAGGCTTTGGTTAACCCATTCCCAACTATTTGATAAGTAATTTCCCTTGCCGGGAGCTTGCACAGTATACGATGGAAGAACATGGGGTTTGGAAAGACTTTATAAACTCAGGCATATGTAAATATTTCTTCCCCAAACCATTCTCCTATGGACGTGAAATCATCTCGAGCTTCGTTTGACAATCTTGGGGCTTTATCAACAAAAACGACTTGGTGAAGTGGTGAAATGACTCCATGGAAAATTTTGTAGAAATGAGACTCATACTTGAATTCCCGAGAGGATACTATGGTAAACTTGGATGATTAGGGTCTTGAATGGTCGATTTCCATCCCATGTTTGGGAAATCAGAAGTAAAACACAGCGTCCATGATATGACACTCATAAAAAGTGGGGGAAGCATTGAAATTGTTATACAATTATTTCTATAGTTTAGGATTTGTGAGGTAATATTATTGGAAAGAATGGTTCCCGATCCATAAAATAGTGCGATACAACCTCCATGAAGGACCCATTCAATTGAGAATTTATTTGTATAATTAGGAGAACCAAAAAGCCTACACATCATAGCGGCGGTAGCAATAGGGACCAGCGAGAGAAGATACAAAATGCATACCCTTATTGTCATGTGTGTGCTTGTTAAGGGTTGTCTTGCCATTGTCTTATTGGGTCTCTTGCAACTTATTCTCCTTTGCAAACTTCTCAAAGGAAACTCTTACCTTTTGTTGTGGGTCGGGAATATGATACATTTTCTTCAAATCCTTTGCCTTAAAAACCCTATCACTTTCTATCTCTTGAGGTGGAATGTCTTTTCACGATATTGATTGTGATGCCCATTTTGACCATATCAATATATGGAAGAATCTTTGGGCGAGTAGCAATTATGTGGAGAAATGAGTTGGTGACTTCATTGACGGAGTCTTAGAAGATGTTACAACATTATCGTGGCTACTCTCTAAATTATCTAGGGTTTTTCATCCTCAATTAACCTATACATGGATTCACATGGGGAAGACACACTTTATGGAGCGCACGTTGTGTCGAAAAATAGTGGAGGCATCTATGTTACTTTTGAAGCGGGAGGTGTTGTGTTTGGAGGAGCCATGGATTTTTTTCTCTTTTTTCAGCCTTAGACATATCGCAAGAGTTCTATTTCTTGGGGAGTAGGTACACGTAATATGAAAAACAAAGAATGAAGAACAATACTATCGATGCATAAGCGATTAACGATAAAACTTGAAGTGATGGCGAATATAGTTTTGAAGGTGGAAAAATCTAAAACATTAATTAACAAGCCATCGAATCACTTTTGGAAACTCGAGGCTTGTCATACCATTATGTTTGAGTAATTGAGAAACGTGGGTTCACGTGCACGACTTGGACACTTAAGATTTTAATTAAAATCCCGCATCATAACTTTGTTTGGGAGCATGACTTTAAAACATGCGATGCATTCACATTTCAGCGATATGCGATCGGTTTACCCTTTGAACTAATCCTTTAAATTCATTATCGGGATATACGACTATCGAACGTTGGAGGGTAAAAAGCGATGGGAGTTTGCGATTGTGTGAATGTCTTAAGGATAACGAGGAAATGCGATGAAGGTTGGCGGAATCATGGTCTGATATATCACATCGAGTTTTGAAATTAGGCATGGTAGATGGTACTAAAGGGAATTGTGATTTGCAATACGTGATGGATGGCGTGGCAGTGTGCGGGGTCCCACCAACAATTCTTATGAAATAATGCTTGTCGGGGAGCCTTTTCCTTTGTTAAATTTTTCTTGAACTTTGAAAGCCTTTGTGCCTTTTATACCTTTGGTTGTATCATTGCAACTTTAGAGTGGGCGTTTTATTTCTGCTTGTTGCATTTGCGATATGTGATGTGCGATGAGGTTTATTAGGGTTTTCCACTCAAGCCCTTCGACCAATAGGATATGAATTAATCCTTGAGATATCATATTCATGTCTTATATAAAAAGTTTTACTTGTCTTAACTTTTAAAAAATTAAAAGGCTCCCCATTATTTCCTAAGGTATTTATACATAAATAATGGGGATTGTTGAATAACTTTAACGAGATCTTTCGGAGGAAAACATGTACAAAATGAAATCTTGGTTATAATATGGAGTCAAAAGGGTTAGTTCTTTAGCGATAACTTATTTTATTTTTAAAAATTCCTCATTTTTCTCGGGTTTCCATTTAAAATTTGCATCTTTCTTAATCATTTCTTGCAAATGCTTACTAATTATGCAAAATTGGGTGTAAATTGCTTGAAAAAGTTGATTTTCCCCCAAAAGGAAAACATTGATTTCTTGTTGCGAGGATTTTGAGCTTTATTCTTTGCTTTCTTCCTCTCAAGCTTAATCATAATTCCTTATTTGAATCTGATGAATCCCAAGAGCTTACCTTTGGCAACAACGAAAATGGACTTTTTGGGATTTAAATAAATCCCATACTTTCAACATTTATAAAAAACCCGTTGAGATTGGATAAATAGCCACTCCTTCCATTCAAATCAAATGGCGCTACGTCCTTCGAGGTACATGACCATTGTTTAGTTGATCGATCCTCGATAGCGATATCCATTCCCTCTAAAATGTAGCCTGGATTAACAAGGCAAAATACATCTTTTTGAATACATATCTTCCCCACTTCATCTTAAAGTAGTCTTGATTTGATCGGGATTGGATAAAAAATATTTGATTATATCCTAAAAACCATCTTATAGGGAAATCATTTCAAACCCAACCACAAATTGAAGGATTTTTCCATGGCTAAACCAAGTAATTATCTTTGAAACTCCATTTGATTTATGAAATCCACACACGAGCGATATCATTGTTTTTTACCTAGCGGAACTAGATTAGCTACCCACTCGAGATGCTTGACGAGAAAAATGATCTTCATGGCCAAAAGCTTGTTCAACTCTTTCTTTACTATTGGTTCTAGGGACAGTGCATTTTTAAAGTGACTTTTGTTGAATTGGTTTAGCACCCTCCTTGAGTATTACATGTTGAATGATTTTTTTGTATCAAAAGTATTAAAGTAATCACAATTCCATGCAAATATATCATTGTACTCCTTGAATAGCTAGATGAATCTTGATATTTCCATAAATTTAACTTTATATTCCCATATTTATATTCTTAGGATACTACTCGATACTGAAATTTATGACCTCATATTGCATTGTAGAATTGTTCATCTTACAATTGGGTACACTTTCTTAAACTTTTCATTGAGGTGATCAAACTTCTCTTATATGGCTATTGACATAATGCTCCAGTTCTCTCATATACTCTCTTTGAATTTGATGTGTGTTTTTTCACGGAATTGGTAATGTATCACTTCATTAATAATTGAATCTTTGAAGTTCCTTCCATGTGGAGGGAATTTATGATATGAGCATCATCATCAAAGACTTCCCATCTCGTGGTGATAGGGACCATGAGCATGTATATCAATTCCATAAGAAATGAATCAATAAATAAATTTTCAAAGGGAATCAAACTAGAGGCAACATTTTCTAGTAGGTCGGGATAATAATTTTGAGAATGAGGAATGGAACAAATATAAAATGCACAAAAATGGTTTGTTATATTCCACATACCTCATGCTAGTGATTCTTTAAATGGCTCAAAATGCAATGTATTGAATTACATACATGTTTGAACACGATTTCGAGTAAACGAATACCTTTAGAATTTTTATCAAAATATTGCTTTTCTTGAGTCCTTCTATTAAAGCCTCATATTTATGAAGTGTTGTTTGTGCATTCAAACTCCAATATATGAGTGATAATGATTTATTTCCTTTCATATCTTTGAGGATGCAACTACTTACACTGCAACCTCCTTGGATTTGGAGTCATCGAAATATAAGGAATAGAAATTAACGCTTGATTCTACATAAAAAATATTTTTAATATATAGGTAGAAGAATAGTTTGTATTGAAAATCTAGTACAATCATTTAATTTTGACTATCTTAGTGAATCCACATATGTTGAGAAATTAGCACAGAAAGTCCCTAAAAAATGTACCCACACAAAATTCTAGATATAGTGTCACTAAACAACAGAGACTCATTAGGGGTTTCTAGATTAGTTACCACATGTTTTCATATACCTCTCAGTAGATATAAAATTGACATCTTTTTAAAATCAAACTGCTCCTTTTTTACTTCAAGTTCTTCCCTCTTTCCCAAATTTTGAACCAATAAGGTGTGCCTGTGTCATTTCTCCAGCTCCATGTTTATGCTTATTATGTTTCTTTTATTTCTTGTTTTTAACTAGGATTAATGAGTTTTGAGAAGTTATATATGTGTGTGTGTGTGTGTGTGTGTGTGTTTGTAATAAAATGAGCTAATCGTGGTTGCAAAAAAGGATTTGGCGGCGGGATGACAATTATCAAAGGCACAAAATTTTTGAGCTATGCGAAAGACACAAATAATCATTAGTAGTTTTGAAACTTTTAATAGGATCCCTATGATACATGACATTTAAATTATACGAGTGTTGTGTCTTAAGGGCCAATAGGGCCAACTTAAAGGGACATGCTTATCAAAACAATGCGGTTGAGGTGATAAACAATTATATCTCTTATACAAACATGCATATGGTATCATATTCTCACCCAACACCCCAACCAGCGTGATTGTCTCGAGAGGTAGCTCCAAGGAAGATGCACATTGTGGTTAAAGTAGGCTTGAATAAGAGAATTTGTTGTATTCCAATGCACAACACTAATGGCTAACCCATAGGCTTGTACATCGACATGTGATTACAATGTTGTCCATGAGGGAGCATCAACCTCCATGGTAGCTTTAACAGTCTTATAATTTCTCATCTTTACCCTAAATGAAATATTGGTAGTCCCTTACTTTGAAAAATTGTTCGGTCGGAAGAAGGAATAGTCTTGTTATGTTTGAACAATAATTTCCCCTCTTTCTTATATTTGTGTGTGTGTGTGTGTGTGTATGCTTCTACGAAGTGATATTTACTAGTTTTCACTTAATAATATAACATTTGTGTATCATCATATCTTGTTGGGATCCATCATACGTGTATGAATTTGGATCATGTTCAAGCTTAGAGTGCTAACAATATTTTAGAATTATAAGCACGAAGTAAACCTTGAAGCGAGGGCCCGCTCAAGCTAAGGATTTTGTTATCAATCATTTTATTTGATCTGATAAGCTTATGTTTTTTTAAATTGATGGTTCATATTTAAATAGTTTAATTTCATTTTAGCGATTGAATGTCTATATTTTAGTCACAAAATCCATTTGTTATAACATAATTCTAGCATAGAAAGTTACCATAAGAGGTGTGTGTGTTCCCATTAACGATGGTAGCGGTAGTTTAGGCAATTTCATTATGTTTTTTGTTGGGGGGGACGAATATTATGGCCTACCATTACGGGATCGAGTTGTTATCGAGACTATGGTATGAAACTACCATTGAATTGGTATCTTTGCGAAATTTCCCAGGCACTAATTCTACCTAGTAACATTGAGTAAGGAACCCAAGGGAAGGGACCTCGAGTGTGTGATGTTCCATTTAGTTGAGTTGCATACCAATTCTCGGGACAATCCCTCTTCCAAGGCTTGTTCCCCATAGGTTTTCTTTTCCACTTTAGTAGCTTAAGTCATCCAAGATAAGCCAGAAATCACTTCTTATGTATATTTAATGGATCACCTCATAATTTTACATCATAAATACACCATCATTTTTGGCATTGTTTCCGGGGAGGCACTCGAAAGTAGGATTCCTTACTTACTTTTAGAAAATATGCAGGGACTAGAAGTCACGAAAGGGAATTATCGATTAACCCTTTGAGTAACTTTATGTCCCTGTATCCTACATATTAGGGAATGATAGATACATTGAAAAAAATAAACAAAAGCCTTTAAAAAACACTTCATGGTGCAGTAGGAGCCACTCATATTAAAATCTTAGAAGGTAGATACACGAGAGGTACCCCCTTTGGGACCCCAACCAACCATAGGAAAACATCGTAAGGAGGAATCACCTTAGTGGAAGGATAAGTAGAAGCAATGGGGTACCCGAAAGGGGTTACGAAGGTTCCCGATAAGGTTATAGAGCATGAATAACCATGTGAACCCAAATAATTTTCAAGGATGGGGAATTACGAAGTAGCTAGGCCTAAGAACTTGGTTACATTTTAATTTCATATCCATGAATATGAAGGAATGGTCCTTATAGAAATATATTCCTCCCTTTGTTCATCCTAACTTTTGTGGCCTCAGTGAAGATCTGAACATATTTTTTTGAGTTTTATGTCTCTATCATATTTATGATTACTGTACGTTGCATAAAAGTTAAAACTATTTCCAACTACTCTAAAGGATGTAGCTCTTCATTGGTTTATGGTGCTTTGAGGAAACTCCATGTTTGAACTTAGGATGAAATGAAAATTACATTTTTAAAAGTAATATTAGTACTATTTTAAAGGATTTGGGACAGAAGAAGAAATATTTAAAATGTCACAAAATGATGACGAAATCTTGTAAGATTATGTGGAAAGGTTTTAATACAATCTAGAAAGTATAAAACAAAATACTCTAGACAATGTGAAACTTTATTGCATTCTTTTTCTAAAATGGATACAAGAAGATTGCATTGATACATTAAGCTTCATGGGAATAGGAGATGTTTCTAAAAAAATCTATGAGCGAGATCTATGAATTACATAGACGATTTCTTGAGGGAGCTCAAGTATGGGGAGAGACTCTCAAAATATTCTTGTTAGAACTAACACTAAGGATAAGGGTGACTAAAGTTGATCTAGGAAACTTGTTAGACAACTTTTAATATAACCTCTTAGCATTAAGTTCCCATATTGAAATTTTGCAAGCTAAAATTAAAGGGAGGAAGTTGAGCTAGCCCTAGCAATATTTTTGTTCCAAATGTATGAAGAAACACCTTATCTTGGAATGTCCCCTAGGTGGTATTGAAACTTGCACTATCTATGAGAAAACACATGCCATTGACAATTTCCCATCTCTTACGAGAGCTTAAGGGGAAATATTCCAAGGAGAAAATGAGGAGGCTTGAATTTTTTTTTTTGCTTTATAACTCAAAAGAACCTTGGCCATCTAGGACATTTAGTTCAACATTAGATATTGCCTAATATTTTGATCCACAAAAAAAAAATCATTTCTAGGGTGGTACTTCCTAGCACCATGGTCCCACACACTGCATATTCCACCACAAAAACTAGACCTATCCATAGGGTTGGAGGGGACCTTCACCTTTTGGGAACATGTTGACAAAGGCCCAAAAAATACCCTCCTCCTCGACCATATCCCCCACAACAAGTTCGATTACCATCTAATTATCCACCTAAAAGACCACAATTACCTTTCAACTCGAACAATAAAAGTACGAGCCCACCTACAACATTTAACTACCACAATTTCCCATATGTTAGTGCCCGAAGTGGAAATGTGAGATGTTCATTTATGACTATGGAAGGTGACCCATGATCAATTTCCCTTATTATTCAATAACAAGATTATAAGGAAGAACCTTTGGGAATAGATAATTTGATTATTAAATCCTTTCTTCTTAAACCTACACCAAAAAAGGAGTCAACTCCCCCATATCAAAAAGGTTATGTTTAGAGAAACCTCCTTCACAACCAAATTCGATCTTTTAGGAGAGCTTAAAAATGTGTGTTAAGATTCCATTGTTCCAAGCCATAAAATATGTCTCAATTTATGTTGAGGTTGTCGAGAGAACTTTGCCTTAAGAAGCTAGGAAGGAAAAGGAAGGATCCAAATCTTGTTCAAGTGATAGGAAATTGGGGAGCTGATGTATGGAGAAGTTTTCATAACTGAGCTATGAACGCCATTAATTTGATTGTAACTATTAATATTAATAACACCCCCATAGTGAATACTTTGATAGATGTGGGGAATCTATTAATGTCATGACGAAAAGACTATGGAAAAACTCCGATTATACACATTGCATCTAATCCCAAATGTACTTTAGTTCTTTTATAGATCTATTGTAAAACTAGAAGGAGTTCTAGAGGATATAGGATTGTCATAGATTTGTAGAATGTCACATTAATTTTATGGTCTTAAATCCTAATAATCTTGTGGTATACCCCTTGGTTTAGGAAGGTCACGTTGGCTACTATTAAACATACATTAGTTGTAGGTCTAGGGATATGATTATTTCCCATGGAAATTCGCAGAAACTTACTTTCTATCCCTCTTCTAAAACTATTTCCATTCAAGAAAATCCACTTTAACTTGAAGACAATGATGAATAGAACTACGACTATACGATTAATCTTGACCAAGCCCTCAATTTTCAAGGCACAAATGATGATGATTTGATTTCACCTTTATAGCCCATCCTCACATATCCAATTAGCTTTTCCATAGATCCTTGAGGAGAACTTTCGGAAAAGCTTGCTCCCTTATTGAACTAATTTGAGGAAAAATATAAGCGATCTAAACACTTTTACGAGGACGTACCTTTCTTTGTTGAAATTTATCATGGTAAAACACTATACACCAATGCCCATTTAAAATATTTCCAACAAAAGAAACTTATTTTAGATGTTACAAAAACATAAGAATGCTTTTGCATGTGATTACACTAATATGAAGGGGATCCATCAGGTTGTACAATCATCATATCTAAATTAAGGAGGACTCCTAACCTATTCAACAACCCCGATGGAGGATGAATCCTACTCTTAAAGGTGTAGTCGGGGGAGAGAATTTGGAAACTTCTCAACGGAGGCTTTATCATCTGATTAAACTGATAAGTGTGTTTCACCCATAGTTATTGTGCCCATGAAGAATGGTAAATACAGTATGTGTCGATTATGGGGGAATTGAATAAGGCCACCTTAAATGATTATTTTTTTCTATAGTTCATTGATTAGGTTCTTCACACCATGGAAGGGGAAAAATTGTCCATTCTTGATGGATTCAATGGCTATAATCGGATTCGGATTGCCCATGAAGATCGAAATCATAGCTTTTGTCCTAGGGTGCTTGTGCTTATTGAGTCCTTGCATTTTGATTTTGTAATGCTCTATCTACCTTCCAAAGTGATATTCTTGGCATATTTATTGACCCAACCAATCAATGTGTATAGATATATATGCATGATTTCACTTTATGTAAATACTTTTGAAAAAGCCTTATGAAATGTTGAAAAAGTCTTAATTAGGTGCAAAGCCGAACTAGCCTCGTCCTCAACGGTGCAAAACGTCATATGTTTCTTACTAAATAGATTATTGAGCCACCATGTATCTCATGAAGGGTAAAAGTAGATCCCACTAAAATAGAGGTTATTTGTAACCTCCAGGGCTCTTGGCTCACAAAATTATGTCTACCTCACAGATAACATCATCATTATTTGATTTTTTAATTTAAGAATGCATAATTATGTTGGATTATTCGTCATGAAATGACATTTTAGAAATCCTGAGGAGAAAATAACACAATGAATACTTATAGCTAGATATTAACACATTGAAAAATAAACAAAAATAAAAGAAAACACAATATTCTAATATTTAAAATATACTCATTTAATGCATTCAATGAACCATATGTCAACGTGTATGCAAATATTATTGATAAAAACACGGTGAGCAGATAAGTATCCATTATTGTCTTCTAAATAATGTGTATTCAAAATACTTCTAACTAGATGTTAAAGCAAATAAATTTTGATTGGTTAAAAGCCTCGATGTCATGGAGATTCCATTCATATGATATTTCATATAAATCAATAAATGAAAAGGAAAATAAATCTCATAACAATAGTAGACAAATGCAAAAATTATCACAGCAGCTAAGATGAAAGCTAGTATCATTGTGTGATTTTGCTTCAAATATCAATCTTCAAAATAACAATACCAACCACTTGCACGAAAACTCCCCACAATCTTGATAAGAGCATGACATAGTTTTGGGGCACATCGATCACCACCACTTCCATTACTACACTTTTGAATGGTACTGTGCTAACAACCACCAAGTATTTTATCATTCCTAAACATTTGACCCTTCAAGAATCAAAGGAATACAAATCCTTGTATTCCCTTGTAATATCGAAACTTATACATTATTTCCTCGAGCATCAAATTAAATTATGCCTAAGTATAACATACCAATGCAATTTTGAAGTGTCACATCATGTATCTTTAGACTAGTATAAAAGGGGATACTAAATTTTCTTCTTTTTCTATGTGAGGCCTAATACTAATTACGGTAGAGTCTTCTTGAATGTTAAATGTGTCGGTATCAACGATATCATTTGTCTTTGTAGAAATTTGATGTTTGATATGTTATACCAGAGTTTGAGATTCTCATGATCACACACTATTTTAACTTCATGCACAATACAAAATCTCTTCTACCATTGATCATTAATTGAGGAAATAAAAACAATATCATGCGCATTAAAACCATGAACAATCACCACATATGAACAAAATATTTTATGGGAAAGCTTAAAGTTGAAAACCCCCCGCTATACGTATATTATATGTCATAGAGATCATGTAATCATCATACAAAGCTCCTCACAAGCTCTCAATACAATCTCCAATTGCTACACACTAATCGGTCCGTCCCCAGCAAAACACATGCTCCAATCTCACACCACCTTTACTTTGCCTCTCTTAACGCAATCCTGTTGAATAATGGCTCATAATTAACTTAGAACCACGGCTTGTCTTGCCTGATCCTCATTGGCATCTCCATCAATGTGTGGTGCAAAATCATGCACCATTATAGTCTGGCTTGATAGTCACTGCTTGCTCTTTCTTTTGCCTCTTCAACGATCCTCCCTTTGGCTTGTCCATGCAGCGTTAAGCTGATGCATTCTTTAGTTGATTAATGAGTTTATAATTAGTGAATTAATTAATAATTAATTCAAACCACTCTCACTATTGTATCAATCGGTTAGACTAGATACAACTAGCTCAAACTATGTTTAACTTTCAGTTAAACTAAACCTGACTCCATTAACTTCCTCAATCAACTCCACCAAACTCTCTCATGAGTTCTAAGCGAAGTCTCCATGCAATGGCTCACTTAACCCTCGGGGAATAGCGTAATTCCTTAAATCGGCTCTTGTACCCATGTTTGTGCACTTAAGCTGAAGTGTAGCAGAGAATAAGATAATGTTTATAGTCCAAATATTATTAGAGCTAATAACATTCTACATATCTATTTTTAGGCGGCAATCTAAAAATATTATTAATATGTCTAAAAGTAGAAGTCCATCTATTTTTTCAACTTGACCAACCATCCACAAATAGCATCTTGCAACTCGTAGAATATGATCGACATGTCTAAATAGACGAGAGTCTAAAAATAGACTTTGCGCCAAAAATAGCACTGTGACCCACTTAGTGAGCGACTTCTTTCCACTAAGCTCATCATCTTGTTGCAATCTCAACGGTCTTATTATGATTAGTATGTTTGTATAAATTTTTCCATTTTCATTTTTTTTTTCCGGAGAAAAAGTCGTAATTTTTTCATTAAATAATAAGAAAAATTGCATGTTGCATCTAACGGCATATCATCTATGCAAGGATAAAAAAATGAAACATATACTCAGAAGATTCAACGATGTGTCTTATATAGAGTTTGTTTTTGCATCTAATCTATAATAAGTTATATGTACATATATCTTTGATAATGAAAATAAAAATAGTTCTTAGAGATATGTAGATAATACAAAAATGAAAAAAGTCACGGCAAGATATTTACATTTTGAATAGTTGCCCCATGTAGTAAATCAAATCTCAAAAAATGCATTCAATGCGGCCTTAACTTTGTGCATCGAAGATGTCGTGAAGGAAATAGTGACCAGTACTCCACGAGCTCCTTCGTGAGCGCGTGATAAAGCCATCATCCCTAATCTATTTGCGTGGATTCTTTAGGAAAGTTGGTCGACCACACGATTCCTCTGCTGTAAATGTGAGTGATATAGATGAAATCAAAAGAGATTTTATGAAATATAACTCATCCGGTTGTGCTCTAAGAAAAGTGGGTGTGACATTTGTGCCTTCAAATTAAACCGGTTGATGATAATTTGTGAATCCCCAAAGATGCGTATCTGTTGCAACCTTGTTCCGAAGCGAATAATAGGAGGAGTCTAAGGGAACATTCGGGTTCAACATAGTTGTTGAGCTTTGGACCAAGTCCCGTCGCAAGGTGGAAAAAATGAGTGTCGGATAGGTCTGATACAACACCCCCACATCGAGTAAGATTGGATACTTGCTACATCGAAATATCCCCCAGGGATGGTTCGATCAATATTTTTACGGTGTGATAGTCATGTTTTGTGATTCATGTTC
This sequence comes from Pinus albicaulis, assembly GCA_034641835.2. Lineage (NCBI taxonomy): Eukaryota > Viridiplantae > Streptophyta > Pinopsida > Pinales > Pinaceae > Pinus > Pinus albicaulis. The sequence continues at coordinate 96,058,633 of CM076582.1, forward strand.
ATCATTTGGGATTAGTTGGAAAAATGGATATGATGGACCTATAGATACCATCTGATACGCAAGTTTGGCCGGAAAAATATTTTGATTACTTGCAATCCGGATCCCAGAACTGTTAGGGAGTGGTATATTGTTATGATATTTTGGCCTACTAGTCTCACATACCCGGTTTTCCATGTTGAATGGTAGAGGTCGTGCCAATTTTGTGTGCATCCTAGTGTGGAAGTCAGGTGCCGGAGATGTGTATAATTTGGACAATCCCGGGAAAAGATGATTGACATCGTCGGCTTTGTGAGAGGCATAAGCGACATCTTGGAAGGCCCATGAAACTATATTTTCCTTAGGTTGTCCTCGTGGGGGTATAGTTTGTAAGTATGCACCACATAGCGATGCGGCTTTGGGGGGTGCTTTACGATTTCATAATGTTTCCGGCACCATATTTTTTTCTTGTGCTTTGTAAATTGCGAGAGGGTAGTGTAGTCGATGTTGGGAGTGTACGCAGGGGAGATGGGCCATAAAATCTCATCTTCCCTTTCGAGATAATACGATGTTGGTGGCGTTGAGGGCACGGAGGTATCGGTTCCATATCGGCCACCGGATACGAGGTAGATCACGCTTGTGCGAATAACCAAGCTTGTGAGGCCTAAGTGGTATGATTTGAATTACGCAATGCGAGATATAAAATGTATTCCCGATTCGAGGCTAGGTGCAATCGACATCCAAAGGTAATGTAAACTCTTGCCGCATTTGGACCACGCATCTTAAGCGATTTTAACCCTCTCACACGATCCCGATGTGCTAGGCCGGTCCTTGTTTAATTAGGTGGATGGATTGAGTGTTTGCTTTCCATATGATCGATAGACCAAGTGTGTGATGTATGTTGCCCACGATCTAGTCCATTGTAGTGTTGGGAGCAATATATTTATAAAAAGTGACTTCTTGCCACGGGCACGTAGGCATCGATAAGATGCCAGCCCATCTTGGCGACCAATCCTCATGCAAATTTGTTTAGATATTTTAGACCCCATCACCCCCACCCCTTGGGTTTTTTGTAATTTATTCCATACGATCGAAGCATATGCACGGTCATCCTTCTTGCCCCTCCATAAAAATCATCTACGGAATTTGTTGAAGTCTAGCAGTCACCTTTTGGGATCCAAGTAAGCACCATCCATTAAACTATGATGGCTTCCAAAACGGATTTAATGAGCACCAATCACATTAGCCTAGAAATCCATGTTTGTGTTTCCAAATGTTGATCTGGCATTTCGAATTTTGAAATCATCTAGTTCTAATCTGTGATGCGATACTCATTTGGTTTAAGGTGGAAACCAAGGTATTTTAGTACGTCTTCTAGGTCCTTACGTTCATAATGAAAGAGACCTGAAACATATCTAGATTCATTGAAGGAACAACGCACCATCATGATGGTGGATTTGCTATGATTTGGTTCCATACCTGTTGCTTTGCTAAAGATTTTGAGCGAGATTAAAAAATTTGAATTGTCATGACAAGAACCATCAAGGAAAATAATTACATCATCAACAAATAAAAAATGCGTCGGTTGAGTATAGTCATTTAGTTTTATGCCATGGATGGAGTTACATCATTTTTTCATGTGTCATGAGTGAAAAGAGACCTTCCATAATGAGAAGAAAAAGCGAGAGGGGAGGGGACACCTTTGTAAGTCCCCTCCCGGCATGAAAAAAATCGAGAGGCAACATTAATAAGGATGCGAAAGAGGCGTTTGTAATGCATCCCATAATCGAATTGGTAAAATCATGTGGGAAACGATATGAATGAGGATGAGTTGCGGGTAATTCCTGGTTAGCCTCGGTCAAAATCTTTTGCCGGAGTCTATTTTGAGGATGGTACTCTTAAGATTTTTTAATTTTGATGGAATGTAAAGCCTCCTTTACGGTGCCAATAGCTTCATGAATTTGTGTACGATTAATAAAGGCAAATTGTTCTTTGGCAATATGTCGAGAGAGGATCAGTTTGATGCAATTTGCAATGATTTTGGAGACAATCTTATATATGCATTTGCACGGGGATATCAAGCGATAATCATGGAAGAGGGGAGGCTTATCGGATTTGGATGTGAGGGCTATGAAAGTGGCATTGAAACCATCATATATCTAAACAACAGAGACCTACAATAGACCTACTATCTTCAATGACAAGGCGGATCATGCAAGATAAGATCAAAAAATGTGAGGTAGAATTCAATAGGCCAACCATTGGGGCTCGAGCTTTTGTCCTTATTAAACAATTTTAAGACCCCTTCAATTTCACCCATTGAGATTGGGGCATTTAGGTCATCCAAGTACTCCTCGCCCACAAATCTATACGATGAGCGTGCAATTTGCATGATTTTCGTCAATTTTGCATTGACGAGGGCCCTATATTGTGTGGAGAGTGTTGAATACCCATGTCGGTGGTGGTTATGTGAGTGCGCCACCCTCCCATTTTAGTTGAAGTGAGCTCCCATATTGTGTTAATACTTTTCTTTGCCTTTAGGGCATTGTTGAAAGAATTTTGTGTTCTCGTCCCCTGCTTGTAACTAGATGGCCGCTGCTCTTGAGGCGCCATTCCTCTTCCCTTTTCCTAAAAATTTTACTTTGTGAATTAGGAGCATTTAACTGTCTTTTTCCTTTAATGATTGGAAACCGGGTAATCGGATGCGATCGGTTGCCCAATCTCGTTCAATGTTGGATAGTTCCTAATCCTCCTTTAATTTCTTATTTTGGCCTAGCTTATGGTGAGTGATTTAATTAAGTTAAGATTATTGCCTCTGAGACCATTCTTGGAGCCGGTTCAGAAGATTGCTCACGATGTCGCCATTCCTTTGTGATGTCCAGGAGAAATTCGAGCTCCTCAAGCGAGGCAGAAGTGAACTTGAAAGGTGCCTTGGGATTTTTGATTGCCATATTGAATTTCGAAATATATTGGAGAGTGATCTAAGGAACCCCAGTCCCACCATTGTATTTCCTTGTCAATTTTCTCGAAATATGATGTCTTGATAAAAAAACGATTGAGTCTTTTGGCAAACGGCGACACCGTCCTCCTATTTCTCCATGTGGGGAGCTTCTTGGGCGCCAAGCGAGGATATAGAAAGACCAGCCCGTCTATGAGATTTTCAAAATAATCGGATAATGAGTTCGGGGTGGCCCCGGAACCCCGGACGAGATATCCCAATAGAGAATTTAAGTCCCCACCTGTGATATTATTCCACACGCGCTGTGTGTGCATGATAAAATTATGCATCCATTCATCCCGAGAAGACCTCTCTGTGATGACATGAGGTCCATACATTAATCAAGGTGATTGCCCGTTGTGTCACGAGAGATGATGTCAGCTCCTAGTATGCCCTCCCTCCCCCACCATCCCAGGGGCCGCCAATGGATTTGTTTTTGATGCGGTAGCCTTTGCCACGGATCGACCATGAGCATACGAGGTTTGGAAGGTCCGGTCGAGAGTAGTATGAAGCGAGGCCTTTGAAACATATATCTCATCACCCAAAAAAGTTTCTAAAGAAAGAGTACATCAACCAAGACATGTTCCGATGGCCAGCTTTAGATTCGATTTTTTATGGGGTTGGCCGGACCATGGGGGGTGAGAGAGAGAGAGAAAAAATCATGAGTATACCATCGGCAGGTGTTATTTTCTCTAAGAACCCAATCGATGGATGATTGAAGTACTGCTTTGCCACTTCAGTGGCCTCCTAATGGCTTTGGTAATAGATGATGGGTGTCCTTTATTTGATTCGAGATTGTACCTCCGTGTCCACCGCAAGACCAAAATAGGAGTGTCGTGGGATTGGGCGGTCGAACTAAGGTAATATCGATTGCCCAAATGAGAGGTTGTCGACTATAGTAGGCGGACGAGAGAAGAGTCCTCCAGTGTGAGGGTAGGTTGAGAGATAATGCGGTGAGGCGGTTGCAACGAGGCACTAGGGGATTTAGTTTACTTGAAGTATTAAAATTTATAGAGACGCGGTGCGTTAGACATAATGTGGGTAGATGTAAAATTAACGAAGAATTTGAAATGGGAGGAAGAGTGTGTTACTCGGATCGGTCGCGAATCCTCCGGGAGGTGGAGTGGATTCTGTATGAGTACGAGATCGTGACGAGGGCACGACGGATGGTGCTTAGGAGTCGAACGCGCGCTCCTCATGCACGGTCACCGAAGAGATTGTGTCATCTCCCCAGAAGTTCGTACGGTAGCCATATGAACCAAAAAAATTGTTGGAGCCCGATCGCGATGATGAGAGGGCATTATTTATACGGATGCCCAACCTCATGGCATCTCCTACTGCATATGTAGGGGATCCCCTCAAAATCCATAATTTGATGTTGAACCATGTCATTGAAGTATATATTATACCCTTCGAGTGTCTAGATGAACAAGTATGCGTGACACGGATATGTTTTTTGTCTCCAAATGTAATCGTCGTGATCCATGCTCAGATACCCCGTCTTCCCCGATAAGCCCGGAGGATGCTTCATTCCAAAATTGAAGAGGGAGTCCCGGAAGTCGGACCGCAACGGATCGATTTTTGATTTCTACTTGTCGGGGGTCGAAAGGGAGTCCAACGCTAGCAATCTTGGATTCATCTCAATGTGCCGGTATTTGGTGATAACCCAATCGACCAATTATAGTTTGGAAAAGATGAGAGAAAAACAAACCCTTGTTCATAGTTAATACCCCCGGAAAATTTGTGGCATTGAATTGCCCCAAATCTGCGCCGATCCATACTTTGAGTCTAGCATATGCGTAACCACGCACTCGAACCACCTTCGTAGAGCAAATGCGGAGTTTGTGTGTTTTATTTCTTCATACCAACTCCTTGCACGAGCCTAAGATCCCGCTTGGGTAGCACGGCACCACCTCTATTTTTCTTTCCACTCCCGAGAATCCTTTGGTGAACTAATCCATGCGGTTCGAAAGCCTTGTCGGAGTCGGAGGAATTTGAATCTTTGCTTTTAGGTGCGGTGGTGGGATGCGAGTCAAAACAACTAGATGCCACCATAGTAAAAGGCTCCATGGGATCGGCGGCGGATGAGTAGGTCCAATACCCCTATTAATGTTAAGCTATTCAAACCATAGGGTTTTCATTTGCTACAAAAATTCTCGAAACCAAACCTCGGTACTTCTCCAATAGGTTCTATGGTATACGGTGTCTCTTGGGCTGTTGTTCCCACAACACAAGGACAAATAGAGATGGGATGGAGAAAATCGACGATGCCACCGGATGTAGCATGTGCTGCGATTGATGTTGATGCATCCGCGGAGTGGAGCAGAATGGCACGGGCGGGAATGAGTCGACTCACATACATCCCATATCCTCCACATCTCGGTCGAGTTACAATCGGACTTGTCACCGAACCAACGACCACCTTGTAGAATCTGAGTAAAATATTTGGACACCCTCCAAGGGGTTAGATGAATAATCCACCTCCTCATCGACATATTCGGGTTATACGAGAGGCAAACCCTTGTTCGGTACGCGTAGGTAATGAAAAACCCATTCGAGGTTAGTGGGATACCATCGGTCGGATAAAATAAGTCTAAGCATGGAAAATGAAGGGAAGCGACAAAACCCCTTGTCACGGATGTTAGGGAAGAAGCCGAAAAACCGGAGAGAGAGTTTACATGAATAAAAGCACAAAAAATTAAGGCTCACTAGACCCCCACCAGCACGAAGTAAGGGAGAGGCCGCGGTCTTAATGGGTAAAATGACGAGCGAGAGAGAATAGCGGCCACGGTGTAATAAGCCACTACGGTATAGAACCTAGGTCGTCGCGAGAATAGGTCGGAAAGTAAAAGAAAAAAGTGGGTAAGAAGCAATAAAATAACCAAACTCAAATGAAATTAGAGGGGCCATGGTCATGGCCTCCACCACATACCTCCCCAGCCATTAGGTGATTGTAAACTCTAATTTTCGCCATAGCTAGGGTTTTGCCCAGGAGCTTCCCCTTTTTGGACCTCATATCCATTTCATACTTATACATTGGTATTTTGACAATCTTGGTTAATGGGATATGGATCTTTACCTTGGTTAATTCATTTTATAAGTCAAATTTTGAGAATTATGTGGTATATTTTCTTCTTTTTCTACTTCTTGGGGAATTCCATTTGTGATCAATTTGATTTTCTTTATTTATTTATTTTTTTTCATTTGATATTCTTTGGGTTGTGATATTTATGTTTTCTTGTACATTTTTTCTTGGTGGAAAATCATGTTTGTTTTTTCATTTGAGTCTCTATAATTTCAGTAGAAAAGACAAAGTTGAGGAGCAGAAGTTCTTGATCAACGAATATGATATTCATTATAATTTTCATCATATTTATCCTAACCTTGACTAAGGTAATTAATCTCGGGATAATACTCTTCATCTAGCATCATTTTTGGTTACCCTATTTTTTCATGATACTCCTCCAAAATAATTGCATTATTATGCAAAGGAGGTTGGATAGAAGTATCTTGTATTTGACCCCTTTGAAAGATCTAAGGATCAAAAGGTCTTCGATATGGACCTTGATTCTTGAAAGGTACATTGGGATTTATGTTATATATATTATTTATTATTTTGAGAATTTCTTTGTGATGCATGATTAAGAGGCACCTGACGAGAGCATTCATTTCCACATTTCAAGTCTTTGAATTTTATTTGATAGGGATTTTATAAGTTTCGTCGTTTCTTCAATTTTTGGTCTTGAGAGTTCTTTAGATTTGAAGATTCTAGAGTTTGGTGAGAAAATTTCTTCTTGCCTTCATTTTTATCTTCTCTCTCTTTGATTTTGCTTGAAGGTATTGTAGAAATTACACCAATGGATTCAATCCAATCATGTAATATACTAAAACAGAATCTTTGGATCCTTCTGTGTTGTGGAAAATAAACATGATTGCACAATCACACCAAGTAAGAGAAAGAAGAAAATCAATCTCAATGTAACAATATTTTCTAGGGAAAGATTTCTGCTCAAAAACCTCTCTATATTTATTGTATAATCAACCAAGGAATCACAAAAAAAAATACAATTCACTATTCTCACAGAGTTTCTTGCACTCTACCAAGCTGTCTCACCTTTGATGGGACAAATCGACCAACACTTATCAATTTCTTGCCTCACTCGGCACACTTGCTTGTGCAATTCTAAGAAAAAATTGATCCTATTAATTAGGAATTCGACCTTTCAAAATTGATCCTATGGTTGTCCGGTGCATGCAGGCAATTTACTAATAATACAGGCGATAGATAACATCCCTTTAACCTCTATCTCAAGCGGGTCTTCATCGGGCGACATGCATCTGACAATTAATAGTAAATCATCAGTCCTTGACAAACAACGGATGTGAATTAAATATGATTTAATTCACTTGACCTCTCACTAGTGCAACAATCGGTTACAACTAGTTAGACCTTTTAACTCACTTAATTGAGTTAACTGATTTCTCATGTATTAAACTAATACACTAACGCAACTTGGACTCTAAAACAAATAGAATCACTCTACATGCCTCACCGACCACCCTAAACTTGAATTTCATGATCTAATTTAAGTCTATCACACTCGATTAACTATTACAAGTGATTATGAGACAATATTAAAATTTATTGCCCAATTTAACTAGGAAAATTAAATTAGACACACATTTCTTGTTGACTTTTCAACACTCCCTCTCAACGAAAGGGATTATCGAGGCTAACTTGATCTTGCACATGTGGTATTCGAATTTTCTCTTGGCGGCTTCGTCGAAATATCGCATCCCGATCCTTTGTGGGAATGTAATGAAGTAAGCATATTAAATCTGCGAACACGATTTACCGAGATGGTGGTACTAGATGTCGATATGCTTGGACTGTCATGGAATACAAGATTAATTGAGAGTTTTATTAACTACGAGATTTATCACAATGTATCAGCATCGGATCCATCTAATGATCGAACAAACCAACGAAGTATCTTCCTCATTCACTTGGCCTCACATGTCGCCCAGTGACTACCATTTACTGCGCATAAGTACAGAGCTGATGCAAACGATCTCTTCTTCCTGCTGTGCAAGAAAGCATTATCGATCCTATGCGAAGATCCCCTCTGATGTGCTCTTCTGTGCGATGGAATGCACCTTCTGGTGGTGAAGCCTTGAAGCTTCACTCCTTTCCAATACGTACCATAATCCATACTGTAGTGCCCACTGAGATATCTCAAGACATGCTTCTAGCCTTCCAAAGAGCTTGGTACGACTTAACCATAGCTTGAAGATAAGTTGGTTAAGCTAGCGTGGGAATATGTACGGTCACGTGTTCACCAAGTACATGGAGTGAACCCGAAGGTTTACTGTAAATAGTAGCATCCACTACCTCACACGAAGTAGCATCCTCCTTCCTTCGGTTTATTGCAGAGGAGTTCCATGGGTTTACAACTCTCCATGTGGAACTTCATCATAATCTCTTTGACATACTTGCCTTGAGAAACAAATAGCTCCCATCCCACTGCCATATCTCCAAACCCGAGGAAATAGTGAAGGAGTCCCATGTCCTTCATCTTAAACTCTCTTACGGAGTCCTCTTTGCGAAGTTATGGCTTGCTCATCACTGTCAGAATAAGATCATCTACATAAATCTGATAATTAAAAAGCTTACCATCAACCACAATTTGAGTACGAGTTCACATCCGCTTCACTCTTCATGAATCCCAACATAGGTGAAATAGTTGTCAATCTTGGTGTACCGAAGCACGAGGTGCTTGCTTAAACCCATGCGGTGCTCTCTTGAGTTTGCGGACATGTGACTACTGTCAAAGGAGTCTCGAAAACCTTCTGTTTGCTTTCAATGTATGCTTCTTCACTCAATAAATCCATTGAGAAATGCGGTCTTCACATCCATCTAATGTATCTACCAACCCATCTATCTTGAGAGTCCAAGGATAGATCTAATCGATGAGTAACATGCAGCCAGTGCAAAAGTATCCTCATATTGATCCCCTCGGCCACTGTATTGAGAATCACGGGGGCTACAAATCTAGCCTTGTACTTCTCCACACTCCCCGTACGCTTCTGATTCACCTTATAGATCCATCTAGGTCCAACCAGCGACCTCCCCAGGCGGGTCTTGGGACAACTTCCCATGCAGCATTTGCGATGATGGAGTCATACTCCTCAACCATGGCATCGGCCAAGTTGGTTGTTGCACTTCTTCCTCAAAGAGGATGGTTTTGTCACAATACACTTGCTCATAGAATCCATGTATCCGGTATACATGTGCTTTGCGTAGAAGGTTTGTAGAGAATGGTCCACACACATACGAGGTGAACTCTCTCAAGGATTCGACGCAGGTTCTCCTTCTCGTGAAAAGTGGCCTTTGTATACTTCCCCATGGTACATCCCTTGCATGTGTCTATACGCGCAAGAGTACCTTTGGAAGCCTAGCGAAATTTTATGCATGACCTTAGCTTATATGGTGTAGATGGCCCAATCTCTGTGCCATAACTCACCCTCATCTAGGCTCTCCCTCATGCCTTTACTCCTTGATACTTTCTCTTGCCAACCATCTACATCAAGTTTAATAGGTTCTTCACACGAACCCCAATATTCTTAACTTTGTCTTGTGGCTTTGTGACGAAGGAATGCTTTCCCTTCAACGAAAACCACATCATATCCTCTATCCTCCAACATAGCAAGCTGAAACTAAATTATTTTTCAAGCCTAGTACATGCATGACATCTTTTAACTAGAAAGGTTTACACGAATGTCTGCGGAAAGTAATTGTACCAATCCCAAATGTGGCCATACCTCCCATCATCACCGTCTCGATGTGCATACGAAGATCCTTCTCCTCCAAGCTACTAAGAGTTCTTTGTCTCCCATCATGTGGAAAGATGCACCACTATCCGTGCCACATTGATCCCATCGCACTAGACACCATGGATGCGATGAGTGAGAGATCCCGATTCGAGCTTGTGAAGCGGCATCACCCACTACGGATCACGAAGCCTTCTTGTTCTTCTTCTTCTTCCATGGACAATTAGTGGCATAATGTCCATGCTCGTGACGATGAAAACATTTCCCTTGTGGACATGTCACACTTCTTTCCTTATTTTCCGATCTCATATTTAGATAGGATTTATTTCCCTTCCCCTTCTTGCCTTACCATCAAGGCACAATTTTCCTCATCATTTGTCTTGGATAGTATCCATCCCTATTATTCCGCATGAATTCTTCTTGTACCGTCGACCAAAGTCGCTCCCAATGCGGTAGCTTCTCCCTCCCATTGACGGAAGTCGATAACTATGCCATCTCTTGGGAAGGCACAGAAGTGCCAAGCTCACTAAGTCATCATCCACTTCTGATATCTGGCTTACTTCCAAGTTCATCTCGACATTGGATGAACTCGGTCGAAGTGTTCGGAATAGTGTCGCCTTTCTCCATTTGATTTTACGAGCTTGTCTTTAGTGCCAATTTTACGTAGTCCTTATTGTTAAACGATTTGTCGAGAGCCTTCCACATTGCATGTGGAGTCGCATTCCATGGAACTAGAGGGCATGATGTGATCTCAAAATCCCTCTAATAGATCCTCCTCGCCTTTGCAACCTTCTTTTGACATCGAAAGAGCGGTGTACGCTGTATTGAGACCTTGGAATACCGGTGTGGATAAATTATTTCAACTTTAGTTGTCCTCAGTCTTCCTCCATTCTTTCTTTCCATGAAATATAATTAGAACTTCCCTCGAAATTGTATTCCAATCTTAATCCATTGAAATCCATCTTGATGCACAATTACTTTTGAGTAATATTTTTGCAAATTCGAATGTTCAACACAAGTTCAATTTCTTCTCCACTATAGTGATTGTGGCGCTTTGATACCATGTATAAATTACATGATGGATTCAATCTGATCATGTAATATACTAAAACAAGATATTTGAATCATACCAATATTTGTGGAAAATAAACACGATCACACAATCACACTGCTGATAAGAGAAAGAAGCAAATCAATCACCTGACATATATTTTTAGGTAGAGCTTGCGGCTCAAAACCCCTCTATATTTATTGTATAATCAACCAAGGAATCGCCTGAAACAATACAATTCACTCTTCCACAGAGTACACTTCCTCTACCAAGCCCCGTCTCAAAATGATGGGACAAAATCAACCAACACTTAGCCAATTTCATGCCTCTGCTTAGCACCTTGCTTACGCAAATTCTAAGAACAATTGATCCCTATTAGTTAGGAAATTCAACCTTCCCAAGAGTCAGCAACACATCATGGGAAATCCTATGGTTGTCTAATTGCATGCCAACTATTTACTAATAATACAACTAACGAGATAACATTCCTTTAACCTCGCATGGCAGGTCTTCATCGAAATTGACATGCATGCAACTATTAATAGTAAATCATTAGTCACTTGAAAAATCCTTGCATGTGAATTAAATATCATTTAATTCCTTGACCTCTTGATAGTGCAACAATCGATTCTGACTAGTTAGGCCCGACTTTAACTCACTTAATTGAGTTAATTGATTTCTCAAGCATTAAAAATGACACACACTAATTGCAACTTGGACTCTAAACAAATAGAATCACTCTACATGCCTCCATGACCACCTCGGCTTCAGTTTCATGAGCTAGCTGAGTCTATCACACTCGGTTAACTATTGCAAGTGATTATGAGATAAGATTACAATTTATTGTCCCGATTTAATTAATGGAAAATTAGAATTAGACACACATTTCTTGTTGACTTTTCAATAGGTATGAGATTCCCTTAAATTTGAACCTTTAATTAAGGCGAGAGGGGGGGTGAATTAGTTTAATACATTCACGATCTTTTAAAAACTTTTCATTAAACTTATTTACACCTTCATTTCATGATCAACTTTAATATGTGGCTTGAGATCTTTATTTGTGAAGCGTAGTGTCAAACGATTTGTTAATGTAACAACGGTCTTAATATGTGAGTAAACTAGTATTAAGCGAGATTAGATAAACCACATCAACACATAGACATCATGCACGAGACACTAGATATAAGTGGAAACATCATTGAAGGAGAAAACCACATCTTATTATTGTTGTGATGCAAAAGACTGGCTCCAACTCCCCTCTCACCAACTGATTTTACGTAGGCACCAACCTACGGAGGCTCCTACCTCAATTACGCAAGCTACAACTTGCAGGGAATGCTCCAGCTCCCATTAATTTTACGCGAGCACCAACCCACGAGGGGCAACCTCGGTCGGCTGGCGGCACTGTCAAGCTACAACTTGACGTGGAAGCTCCAAACTCCCATCTATTTTTTACGAGGCACCAACCTACGGGAGGCTCGAAGCCTCGGTCGGCTACAGTGAGCCTCTATCAAGCTTCTGACTTGATGAAGCTCCGACTTCCTTACTCTTTCAAAAAGAGAAACACTGGCCGGTTTACCTTGGATGTCGGCTACTGATTACCCATTCCATACGCTTTCTCGCCCATATGTTCATCTATTCTCATATACATGCCTTGGATCATCTACTTTGCATCTTTCTCGAGATTCCTCTATCGACTTCTCCTTCTTCTACTGCTCAGCTCCTCCTTTCTTCTACTGCCTCCTTTGCTTCATTTATTCATGCATTCTCTTCACTCCACTCTCTCTCACATTTCCTAACTCACACTTTTTCATATCAAAATGATATTACTTATAGAATTTCTTGATGATTTGTTTGTTTTCCTCTAGGAATTCGAAATGGATGGTCATACCCCTTGGTCTTACGCACTCCTCATTTCTTTATCCAACTCAATTTAAAATCATAATAATTTGTACTGAAAATTTCATGCCTACGGTGGGATTTTGTCTTTTCCTTAGGATACTTGCCTTTGCATCACAAACAGATAAAAATAATTAAAACATTTACATTCACATTTTTAATTACATGTTCAATTTCACTCGGCTCCTTTTACGGATTTTGGCTTTTCTTGAATTTCGTCTTTTCCTGTACTATTAAGAACTTTGTTCTGCATACACTTTGTTCAGCATCATCTTGCATATTCCCTTTGTTTTGTGCTTATTCACTGTCAACTCATTCACAATACATATTCTGTCAAGCACATTAATCTGTGTATCTACGCATGCTCTCCTCTTCTTTTCCTTTTCCATAAGCTTTGCATTCAAGTTTCATGCCCAATCATTTCCACACTTCAAGCAATCTCACACTTGTCTTATTCCACGCTAGCAATTTCAAACAATAAAAATTTGGACTATTTTAATATCTCAATTCGGAAGAATTGAAATATTAATTCAATACTCCTACGTAGTTATAATGACAGTCCATTATGGATACATATGCGTTGATTCTGCATTCACAACCATTATACGCAACATATTCATTGACCTTGAGCGTATTTAAAACACTATTCCATGTTGCGCCACTTCACATATACGATCATTATACATAATGTATTACGCCTTCCATGATAATTGGCAATCTTTTATTTATTTTAAACCTTAGTCGAGAATCTTTTAATATTCCCTTGCGTATGTTAATAACTCGGCAAACCGGTTAATATAACCAAAATTCATTGCATATATCCTCGTCCTTTAACTACGCGCCTTTATTAAATTGAAACCTTATGACCATATAATAAACCTTAGTACATGTTTGATTGGGCCCCACATACGATCAATAACCAACCAAACGCGCGCACCCATGCAGCTGTCTTAGGGCTCTTTCATTAAAAAATTCGCGCATCTTCCCAAGCGACCACCAAGTCGATGTCCCTTCTCTAGATCAACGGCGCGTGTTAATTTCGCTCGGCCCGCGTCGGTTTTGCGTGCGAAGGCGCGGATTAAACGAGCGGTTTCTTATTCATCCGGGGACACGTGTTGATCAATCGATGGAATCGACGCAACTCGGGAATACGCCTCGGTACCAAAAGCGGTGCAAAGAAACCACGGTTTCGCTCCAACCCACCATTCACTTTGTTCACTAGTCTCGGAGGATTCACTCCTCTCACGCTTCTAGTTTAGCGTTCTATGTAAAAAGGTTCTTTTCACTCCGGCGCGAGTTCCTACCATATGCGAAATCCAATTCACTAACGAGATTGCAACTCTCACTGAAAGCTGCGTCATGCGTTTTCTTATATATATACTTTCTGTCACGAGGTCTCATACGCACATAATTCTTCTCTCTCGAAATCGATCCTTACGAGTGATCGATTCACCTCACGTCAATTCTCGAGAAGACGTCAAAACCCCCGATTTCAAATTCTTGGCGGTACTTGCGCATAACTCAATATGATCGAGGCACATACGGTTTGGACACAACATTGACAAGAAGTCGATTTCTTCAACCTAAATACAAAGCACAATTTATCCCAAATTGCGAGTACATATCCACACATTATCATACACTCTTCTTCACGAATATACGAAATGAGATTCTTAGCTTGATTTACGAGTCCAGCTTCTACAAGGCATACATAAGGAGTTTCACGGGGAATTTCACATTAAATACGCAATGCTCCAATGCTCCAACTCATCCCCAAGCATATTAGAGTCTTTACCACAATAAATACACAATGCTTGATGCTCCAACTCATCCTCGAAGCATATTAAGTCTTTACCACGGGGTTTTAGTCTTCAATCAAAGTCTATGTCCTCTGAACTCAGTGTGTAGAATAATTGCTCCAATAATTCATCTACAAAGCTAATATTACACCTAATTCATGAATAAACCTCTGTATTACACTCCTTGGACGCACCCAACTCCACGCCTCTTGTCTCTAATTCCTTTGTTGCTTCTACTTCAATTCCTTTGTTTCTTCTCTTTGCCCTCTGCTACCTCTCTGTCTCTTTTGCCTTATGGATAGTTTAGGTGTTGCTCCTTTGTCATCTCCTTTGCCATCGACGGCAACATTTCCAACACCTTCCATAGAATGTGCTTTGCTTTGAGCTTCTTCTAGCATTTAAGGTTCTATTTCTCTTAATAACATGGAGAAGTAGGGAATCAAACACGAAAACATAAGCACTAGGTACATTATGTGATGGTTTAATAACGAGGTAATTTAATATAACATTTATTAAATATTTATTAAATTCGCCATGGTTTTCGTATGAGTTTTTCTTTAGGGTGAGGAATTTATGTTAATTAATGTTGATTATCTTTCTTTACTGAAATTTATTAAAAAATAATTCTACCTACCCTATCAATGGAATTAATAGAATCCTAGGGTAAATATACGAACCATTTTCAAACATACCCTTTTAAAATTTGACTAAACATCCACATATATTCTACTCCTAGATTTGTTGCGAAGTATTCTTGTGACTTGATTACATGATCTTTTGTTGTACACTCTCCTTTGTTATAAATTTTTTAGATATTCTTATTGTATTTATTAGAAAGATCATGTAAAACATTGGGTAGGCGAAATGCACATAACGAACATTGCCAAGCATTTATATTAGGTAAGGGAGGGAGACACAATATAATTTTGTTTAATATTTGAGTTATTGTTTGTATTGGGGCAATAGAGATAAGTGAAAACTGTGGGGGTAGACTTTCTCCTTGATGTAATGGATTTTATAGGCTCCTAGTAGGTGTAAGAGGTTGATTTTTTTTCTTTTTTTCTTTCTACTTTAAGAATTTCAAAAACTAGGTTGTGCGACCTTTTCTTTATATGCTTCGAGTTTTTCCTTTTTCTTTTTTTCTACAATTATAATGATTTTTATATCGTGTAGTCTTTATATATGATTAATCGAATTAGATCTAGTTATTCTCTGAGGGGGATCAATTTAGATTTTCCAACAAAAAAATTAACATTTATATCTTTAAAGTTAGATTTCAAGAAATTGTTCTAACAAATTTTGAGGAAAGAAAATTTTAGGCATACTGTCGGAGGGTAATGTTGTTCCTATTTGATAGAAAATTTTCAAGAAGTTAAGCCCTTTAGATAACATTCACCTTTGTGGTCTTTCTTGTCATTTAGGGTCTAGGGGGCTAGTGTGCTAATTCATTCTCATGGGATAACACTTTGAATTCCTCTATAGCTCTTTGGGTGTATGGAAGATCTACAAAATCAATCTGTATAATCCCATAAGAACACTTCGTTGATCATCTAAACGAAAAACAATACTAGGTTGAATAGGATTCATTAGTCATGTATTAAACATGACTTAAAAATTAAGTCCACACCAGCAATGCCTTAAGAATGTTGTCTCTCAAATTGTTTGACGATGTAGACAATCTAAAAGGGAATTCAATGGGGATCTGTGATCCCCTCACAGCTTTAGGTTGTAAAATCGACCTTCACTGTGTAGGCGTATTCCTATATATATATATATATATATATATATATATATATATGACCGAATTATCAATAAAGAGACCTTGAAAATAATAAATGGTTAAGCTTTACCAAGTGGAAACTTATATAAAACATTATGACCAATGTTGAACGCAAACTTCAAATATGCAATCAAGTTTAATAGTGTTATAACCAAACTAACAAAGAAAAATACATAACTTATAGATATGACGAGATTATAAATAAAGAGACAGCAGAAAATAATAAATGGTTAAGCTTTACCCGAAGTGAAACTTATATAAAACATTACAGTGGGTAGAAACCGGATACGAACTTCAAATAAATCAGGACTTAATAGTGTTGTAACTAAATAACAAGAAAAATACATAACATAATTAAACAAGAGTGAAAGAAGGAATAAGAAGGAAAACATAAAATAAAAAACAAGACATATATTATTGGTATATAATGATATTTCAAATGATAAATATATGAAAATCATTCAACATTGTGCATTGATATGTTTCAACATACAACATATGAGTAAAATATCTCGACTTAAAAAGCTTTAGATAATGTATATCTAAAGAGAACTAAATCAAGTAATATTTAAGATGAGTTATCAATTAATCGTGTCGATATGTAGAGATGGCTCACATGTGCAAGATACAACAATATGAAAGTAACACCACATGAACAACGTAAATAAAAAATGCATATAATAACATGGAAATCATGTGATCAAGCTAACCCTGCATGTGCACTAGGCCAACCTAAACATAAGTTTCACCTCTTAAAAGTTGACCCCCTCAAAATGAAATTGAGGTCCTTATAAACAAGTTTTTCGATAGCGCATGTATAACTATATTTTAATTACAAGATTATATTGCATAATTCTAAAAATAAAAATTATTTGCAATTTTTTATTTATTTATTTTTATTATTATTATTTTTTGTTCGAATATTGTTTGGAAACTTTAGTTTTCCCTTTGGTATGGTATCAATAGTTGAGGCTTGTGTCATAGTGGACACTTTTCTTCTCTAGCCTTTGAAAAAATATAACATTTTCTTCTTCTTCGTGTTGCAATTCTTTTATTATAGATTGCAAATTTTGAATTGTTTGAGAACCTATGTGTCCTCGAAGAAATGTATTTTGCGTAAAACACCTTTTTTTGTTGTTGACAATAACGATTATTTTGATTAAAGGCGACCAAACCTTGATGCAGGTGAAATTGTTACATTCTTGCTACGTACGAGATTGATTTTCATTTTACACAGTGGAGGTTTTCGTTCCTTATTCTGAGAGAATGAGAGCGCGTGGATAATGGCATCACCTCATGAAGGCGGATTCCGCTACGGGAGATGCTTTGAGGTTGCGGTAAGAACTTGAATATCCGGCTGGAGCTTGCATTTCATCCATCTTGCGAAAGAGGGTGCGAAGGACATCTTGTGCTTCCTCCATGAGAGCTTGCAAGGTTTTATTGAACACAGCTTTTATTGCCATTAGAAGATCCATTGAGCCGTAGGTTGTTGTTAGAAGACCCAAGTAAAGAAAATCAGGCATTTTCTGCACCCTTTAATCTGATCATCATTTCCCGCCCCGAATCTGACAAATGAGGCAGGCAAAAAGCACGGAAAGAAGGCGGGGGCATTGATGGGTTATCAAATATGGAGTCAGAATCATTAGCCATTGGTAACAAATGGTCGAAGAGCTGGGTTTTGAATAGGGTATATCTGAGGGAATGCCCGGAGGTAATGAGATCGGTCTTGAGAGATTAAGGTATCTTTACCAAATAGATTCAGAGTTAGTGAGGATCTCGTACGGAGAGAACGAATTGGCTTCCAAATACGCACAAAAATTTAGTTTCTATGAGAATATGGTAGAAGGAAATTTTGTGGAACTTGGCAATTATAAGCCTAATTTTTCTTGATTATGAGCTAAATGGTTTGAGAAGGATTCTTTGGGATTTCAAAGCTTGGATGATGAAAGCACGGAGTCTCCAAAGGCCAGGTATTGATAAGGAAGTTCCTCTTGATCGCCGGGTTTATTCCCACCGCCACGGGCCCCGAAACTCACAGCCTCTTGTTGTTTGATTCTATGCCCGAACCCATTGAAACGCGCAGCTACATTTGAACGCCGGAACCTGAGAATAACCCCACCACGCTCGCTACTCCGGGGTTACCTTTAGAGGCCCGAGTCGAGAAGAAAAGACAATGATCATCCAAAGTAGATCTCCACTTAATAAACTCCTGTTCTTCGATTCGAATTTCCCACAAGGGGCTATTGCGGGGAATGGGGGCGTCCTTATAGTTTGGAACAAGCTCTTTGGCTTGATGCTCCTCCTCGGCTGTCCAAAATCATTTTCATTTCTTATGGCGGGATTGACTTCAAAGACTACTTGAAAAGAGCTTTGATTTTTAAAGAAGTGATGACTTTGGTAGGAGTATAGCTTTCTTCCTGAAGCAGTCCCCATTTGTTCCTCTCGCTCTGATTTCTAGCATGTGAATTTGGGGATCCACATCCGGCTAGTCTTGAAGGCTTTTTTTGGTGAGAGGCGAACGGAGATAATTTGGCCCAGATTTTGGAGCAGATTTAGGAATATTTTCGGGGAGCTCTAATTTGTCGAATCTAACATCGGGACACCCCTCCAAACATCTTGAGCAAAGGGGCACATTAAAAAAATATTGTGTTGTTTTCTTCTCCAGGCACACAGGGGCACACAGGGGGGCCCTTTTAATCCCGTCTTCTCGAATTATCTCTGCGAGTGAGGATACTTTTATGCGCTAACGTCCAACGAGAAGAAGTCAACTTTGGGAAGCGAAGGGAAGGCCCAAATAAATTTCCATTGAGTTAGATGCGGCGGGACATTTGGGACGGCCATCATAATTTTGTAACCTTCGATGCGGAAGTATGATCTGAGAGGGAGCCCCACCCTCGTTTTCCTAAGCTATTGCCTTTGAAGGGGATTTTCCTTGGAGTTTATCCAATAATGTAAACTTCTCCTATGACCATTGAGGAACCTCCCCGAGATTCCAAGCTTGTCCCCACGGTCTTCTGCATCATCGAATCCCGAGTTGGAAATGTCCCACGGGGTTTTCATGTGCCGGTAGAAGCCAAGCTTTAATATTTGCAAGACCTTCCACTTGGTTCTCGAAAATTTGATCGCCATGGATCGGATCATCCCAAATTCGATTTTTTCCCCATTGCAGGGGATCCCGATAAAGTTTGTGGCTTAAGTGCTCCATAGCGAGAGAGACATAGTTTGAAAACCGGTGATCCTTTGGGGGATCTTGGGGGCGATCAGCACTATCGACGTTGCCTGAAATATTTCTTCCCACCGGACTCTCTTACTCCAACTAGATTTCCCGGAGGCAAATGTTCCACGGAATCTTGGATCCCGGAGAAGCGAGTTTTGGGCAGCCAAATCTCTTATTTGAAGACCTCCTTCCAAGAGTGGCCTCTTAGGTCGGTTTACTAAATGAAGCCTTCTTTCATTATTTTTCCCCCTTCCCACATAAATCTTCTCGGCGAGACTATCCATTTCTTGATAAAGGTTTTGGGGGCAAGAAGAATGAATAACGTACTATAATGGCGGACTTATGAGAACATATTTCATAAGGATTACCTTCCCGGCGTTATTGACAAGAGGCTCCCAAGCTTGAATTACGATCTTTAGCTTGTCTAGCGGGGGCATCCGGTGGGCTACTAGGTGTGGATTTAGAAGATTGGGATCCCAAGATATTTAAATGACTCCTAGTCTAAATTCCTTCCATTTCTAAGAGCCTTGCTATGTACGTGATTCCTTGATCGAGCAATTCCGGCCATAGATTGTGCTTTTAAATAGTTAATCTTGCTGAGACCTCCTATAAATGTCCGGCTCCTTCTTGAAAGATCTTGCGGAATTTATACTTTCTCCTCTGACGAGTAATGTATCATCGGCCAAAGGCTGGGCATGATTTATGTCTTTAACATTGTGAGCCATTCTAAGGCACGACATAGTTTGGATCGACCCATTGTAGTCAGTGGGCCCGAGCACGAGCTTGAATAGCATAGAGGAGCGGGAACAATGGGCAACTGGTCTTGAACCCCTTGAGGCTTGGAAGAATTGGTGATCGACCATTAACCAACGGCGCAATCCCGAGGAGGCTATGCGAGCTTTCCACCCAATTTATGAAGATTATTGAGAAGCCCAGTTGTATCCACGGTAAACATGAATTCATGTCTCACCACTATCGAAAGGCGTTTTCCAAATCGAGTTTTATCACCATTCATTTCTCTTTTCATTGTGACTTGAATAAGCCCCCGCTTCTTACATAACAGTATTGTCCATAATCTTTCTCCCTTTGATGAATCCTCCTTGATTTTAGGAATGATGACGAAGCCAAAATTTTCTTAAAGCTGAATGGAAATTATTTTGGTAACCGGTTTATAACTAGTATTACAAAGAAAGAGATGGGACGGAATCTACTAAAATCGGGAAGCTGCTTTCTCTTTCGGGATCGAAACAAGGAAAGTAGAGTTGATCTTGCCCTCAATCTTGGCGCATGGCCCGAGATTTCACGACCATTCTCGGTAGATCTTTTTTTTATTGTTGACTGACAAGTCGGAAAAAACCTGGCTGGCATGAACCCATCGGGGCGAGGCTTTATCCCAGGCTCCATGCAGTCGAAAGCCTTCTTGAGCTCATCCATGCGGTCGGAGCGATTCGCATAGAACTATCAGAATCTTGAACACGGTGAAGAATTAGTTCAAACGGATAGGCATGAGGATCTATAGGAGGGTCTTCGGGCGCGAATAAAGGTCTTTGAAGAAAGAGGTAAGTTTGCTCTCTTTATGCCTTGAAGTCTTTAACCACGAGCGTTTTGGAAATGGTCCCAAAGCAGGTTTGAAGTGCTTGCGAGGTTCGGCTTGCTTATGGAAGAAGGCCGGTATTTTTATCACGACATGTAACCCGGGTACACGTATCGAACTCTTCTTCTTCCCTACGCGTCTGTAAATCTTTTGCGGTTCAACTTCTTTTTGAAGTAGACTTTGAGATACATCGGAGATTCTTCCATTGCTAATTGATGGACATCGAGGCTTTCCAAGGACTCTTTTCTTTTGGCAGGTGGGTGTTTTCAATGTTTTAGCCCACTCCTTGAGCCCTCTTTTAAGACCCCTCATTTTTCTTCCCACACATAGAATGGGGATCTAGGACATGCGTTCTAGGTCTCTGAGACCACCTCTTGGAAACCATCTTCTTACCGAATCCACGGAGGAAGTGAATCTAAAGGGAATGGGGCGAGGTTTCCATCCGGGGAGAGCTTCGAGATAATGGGCTTATGCTCGGAAGTGTAGTTTGGAAGGATTTTAGAGGTGGCCATTAGACGCATGTCGAAAGAGGTTTGGACGGAATCTTGTCCAAACGGCAGTGATATATGTTTGGGAACTAATCTTTTGTTGGACAGTGTATTTCAGGATGAGGGCTTGATCTTTCTCCAGTTGACCCAACATAATGTATTCAACCCATTCTATCGTGGGTCCTGGTAAGGAACCACACTTTTCTCTTCTACGGCTAGAGTAACATTCGGATCACCTGCAATAATGATGTTTTAAGTTGTGCGATAAAAGATAGAGATGGAGAGCGAGTCCCAACAAATTTTTTTTTCTCAGGCGGTAAGGCCGGAGCATGATTGAATATACTTACTTGTTGACCCGAATCTTTGTGGAGGAGGTGAGTGAAAAGCCGGTGGAGACGAATTTCTTCGTGAATCGGATCATAAATGGAGCGTACGAGGAAGGAGCGATCCCTCACAGAGGCGCCTCTAGCATTGAAAACTCTTCCATGACCTTTATGCCGAAGCTTTGTAGCATGGAGGAGAAGAAAGATCCTCCGGCTTTGTCTCCCTGGTTGAGAAGGATTTCGGGCGAATACATCCTCACGATGTCTTTCGGGGCTTCTTCTTTCGACTCGCGCCTAACCCTCTGGGTTCCGGAGACGTATTTCATTATTTGCGGCTTGGGAGGTTGTGGCTCCTTTTGGAGCCTTGCTATGCTAACGCACGGATCTGTGTTCATCATTCCTTTGAGAGTTTTAAGGGGAGCCTTGGAGTACATCCGAGATAAGTTTTTTCCTCTCTCTTGTTTCTTCTTGGATTTTGCGACCCTGGCGAAACATTAGGAGTGACTTGCAGACTTTCGATTTGGAGTCTCTCTCTTCTATTTCTCCCCCGAATCGAGCTGAGTGATGTGCTCCTCGTTGCCTTCGTTTCCCCCTTGATCAACATCTGTTTGGAGGAACAATTATTTACGCATCAGTTTCTTTCACTTTCTTTGACAAATCTTGATTCTTCTTGGATCTCAATGGCATCCACCTTTCACGAGGACGAGCCATATTTTGCGTTTGCTTTGGTCTTTGGTTTAGGGCGAGGCTTCCCCATTGTTGAGTTTTCTGCTGAGTAGGCTTTAGGACAACCTTGCCCTTTTTTATCTCTTTCCATCCTTCTTCTTCCACCTTGTCCTCTAATGGGGCTTTTTGGGTAGTTTCGTTGGAAGTGTCCACGCTCATGGCAGTGCCGCATTTTGAAGGCAATTTCTCGTAGTCCGACACGATAATGATGCCCGATCTCCATTTGTAAGTTTTACGGCTTCGGAGTAGACCGGCTTCCAAGTCGACTTCCACATGATTCTTGCGCAAGTGTATTGGCCCTTGTTATGCCTTTGTCGATGAATCGGCCCATTTCCAATCTTAACGAGGAGTGAAAGCTCCGGCGGTGAATTGAAGGTGAGCCGGATCCAAATGGAACCTCCTTAGGGACTTGTCGGCGAAGGATTGAAGTCGAGGGGTCCATTTATTAAGATACGGGCCCTAATTTTAAAATACGGTTCATTTCGAACACCGGATCTCGATCTTCTTTGGAAGTGAATTCTAAAATGAAATAGCCTCTTCGAAGCGGCATAACGAGATCACGTTGTTTGTCGATTTGAGGCCTCTAGTTTCGTTGAATCCGGTCATCGGTGGTTTTTGTTGATGGCCGAGTGACCATAAATTTCCCAGCCAATCCTCTGTCGGCCAAAGGCAAGAGCGATTTTATCAGTTGTTCCTCTGGCGGGGCAATCTCTGGAATTTCTTCAAGTTTTGATGAATTTTCGAGACGTCGGGAATCGAACGTTTCTTCCCTTTCGGTGATAAAGGAACTTGAAATGCATCGCAGTTGATGTCGGAGGGTGGGAGAGGGCTCCCACCCCGAGCGCGCCATGTGGCCTGCCCGCTTCGAGGTACACGGACCTAATCAAACGCACACGGAGAGTTTGTGTTGTGCGCGCGTTGTGTAAAACACCTTTTTAGCTTCATAAACTTATCCCATTTAGCAAAGTGCTTGGTAGTTTTTTGAAATTTAAATAAGTCACCCCAAGTTCGGACTAGAGATGATAAGGTGCATAAGGTAATTGCTAACTCATTTTTCCTAGAAGAGCCAACACATTTAAATCCTTTGAAGAGATAATTTATTATAAGTTATCGATAAAAATTTCTTCATAGTAGTATGAGTGTATCTGTGATCTTTTGAGCCTTCTTAAAAAGAAACTTTAAATTACTCCTTAGCTACGAGTTAAGTGGAATTAGTCCAAAAAGATGAATTCAAAACCTTTGAATATATCCCCATTTTCTTTAAATTCGACGATGATCTTCTTAGGTTTGGAGATCTCATTGTTTATCTCCTCCATAGCCATTCATCTCTACTAGTTAGACCAAAAATTTAATAGTATCTTCATCCAATGAATTTAAGCAAGTAATTGTTTGGTCTAATTCCTCCCAACCTTTCATCCCTTTATAAGATATATGTTCTTTTAATTTCAATATTGGTATTATGGATATGATGATTATCTCACATTGCGAAGGATATTTACATAAGGCCTTATCCTAAGGATCCTTTTGCTTACCATTTCCTAAACTTTATTTTTGGATTCAATAAGGATGGTTCATCCCAATGTAATGCTTTACGCATATTTACCTTAAGGTTGTAGTTCTTTCTCGTTTGCTTTAAAACAATTGAACTCCTTCGAGGACTTCATATTTTGTTTAATTTCATTAGGCCGGTTTTCCTCAAAGTTTTGTCCTTTTCTTATTGTTGATTTTCTATTTTTCCTTCGAGTTTAGTAATTTTAATTTCAAAGAACTTCATTTTTTTGGATCAACATTTCTTGTTGCATCTGATGAAGGAATTATCAACAATGGTCTTATATTAATCTATTTTACTCAAATATTTCTTCTCTTTTTCTTCAAACTCCTTAATTTGCTTAGCAATTTGTTCCTTTAGGTATGTTAATGAAATTTCTTTATATATAATGTTCTTTGTAATTCTTGCGGTCTTTGTGTTTCTTCTTCTTTGTGTTGGTATGTTGACCAAATTTGTCACTTCATAGTCGGTAGTTTTTGAAACTTCCTTTAAGTCTTTGATTTCCTTATCCTTTGATTCCGGTAATTTCTTGGCGGTAGTTCCATCTTTTGGGAAAACTTGACAAGGCGGCAGTTATTCTATTTTCCAAATCTTTTATCTTGTTTACTTTACTTTTAACAACCACCTTAGAAATATTTAACTATACTTTGACCTTGGTGAAATAGTATGCAATTTTTCATTACTAGTAGTAGAATCAATTAGTCGTTTAGCCACCACTTCCCTTGTTTTCTTGTGCCATTCCATCATATATGTACGGGCACTTAGCTCAAATCAAGGTTAATGGAAGTGGTACTAGAATCAATAAGCTATGTTTGAGAAATGTTGATTTAAGGCTAAACAACGATTAAGTTGAAAGTATTTTGATCAAAATAGAGTGGTAGATAAGAACTTGGGATGTGTACTATAAGTCATTAATTTGCCTTTAATTTCTTTTGTAACTTTTGCCCCCTTTAGAATCATCATCATCTCCTTATATTTAGTTTTGTAAGTTTTTTGGCATCTAAAGTACTAGTGATGATCAGCGATGGACCTACAAGATTTTTTGGTTGCATTTCCTTTAATACATCTTGTACCTAATTAGATAGTTCCTCACTAGCCTTTTTGGGAATCGATATCTTCATCATGTCATTTTTCCTTTAACCACATGACCTGGTTAGTCATGATATATT
Source organism: Pinus albicaulis (assembly GCA_034641835.2). Taxonomy (NCBI): domain Eukaryota; kingdom Viridiplantae; phylum Streptophyta; class Pinopsida; order Pinales; family Pinaceae; genus Pinus; species Pinus albicaulis. The sequence goes on from CM076582.1 coordinate 96,084,033, forward strand.
TCAATTTCCTTTATTTTTAATAAACATTCTTTGAGGCTACTACTGTAGAGGATGTTTTCCCATGATATCTAACATTTGTCTAATGTAGACATTAATATTACGCTACTTGAGATGGATTCTTTTCAACTAAGTTCATATCCATTTGCGATGCTTCATATTTAACTTCATTTGACACCTAAAAACTTGTTTTTTTTCATTGTTTTTAGGCCATGCGTTAGTATTAGCCAAATTTATAATTTTTGGATTAGACACATGTGCATAATTTGATAAACTTTGTTTTTCATAGTCTGAAATTATATGCAACAAGTCATATTTCGAAAGAAGAATCTTTCAGAACCATATAACATCGAATATTTTTCAATGATTTCCAATGCCGGACCTATTTTCAATCATCAAATATAATATTTCCAGGGCATTGCAATTGTTGCTTTTTTACTTTTGGAAAGGAAATGAACTTCATTGACATGCAACTTTGTCTTGCTACTTCTAAAGAAAAGGGATTGAGGTGTAATAAATTTAGAAATATGGTAAGGTTGAACCTTGAAACCATATATTCTAATAGCAAAGTAATACTCAAATTGATACCAATCCCCTATATTGGTTTTTGTAGTAGTTGTAAAATCTTTCCTGAAGTCTTCTAATATTCTTTTTGGGGTTTATTTAGTAGTTTAGCTTGGAGGTGAAATGAAAAACAATCTAAATAGACATAACCCTTTAATGTTTTCCCTAGGTACAATATTTTAGACCTTGTCGATTTCCTTTTCGTTTCCATGTATCTCCCTTTATCCTGTCGATAGTCTTGTATTGATGAATTACTCGGGATCGGCGAACATGATCAAATGTACAACATATACTTAGCATGTCTTAATAAATCAAATGTCCAAATAGTACTAAGATAAAATGTATACTCGGGGCTTAGATAATTTGAAATTAATTAAAAATTTCCTTGAGATTTGTCGTTATTTCCTTCAAACACATAAATGTAACCTCATCCATTGTAGAATCATCAAAACACCCACAAAAGATAGTAAACAATGAGACCATGACACCGTATAGTGATTTGAATAACTTGGTAGTGGTAATTCAACCTTTGTTAGTTAGCTTGAATTTATAACCAACCCTTGTAAGAAAAGTTAATTTCTGATCTTCAGCCTAAACTAAGAACTCATCATTTAATTCTTTTATTACTAACATTTTTCCTTAACACAAGCAAATTCAACATCTTATCTATATTTCCCTGAGATATATCTAAGAAAATACGTCCATATATGGATGGATGATACTTTTGGTGGATGAGTCATAATGTTCAACTAAAAGCATAATTATATTAGGTTCAAAATGTATAGTTGGTAAAACCACTCAGAGTAAACCAATTTGCAATCTGTAGTTATCCCAACTGCTAGGTTCGGGATTTGAGTCTAACTTTACTAAAGATTGTATATATCAACATTTCCCACGCCGGTATTGTGAGTTTGGGCCAGTGTATTTATAAAATGCGTTGTTTTGGTGTTCGACAACCATTTTAAACTCTGAAACTTCGAAAGACTGCTAAAAGACTGCTAAATACTACTTTTAGCATGCAATAATGAGGCAGGGACTTGCCTGTTCCTTTAGAAGTGAATTTGGTGAATTCTTCCACTTATTTTGAAATTGCAGGGGTGTTAGTGACAATCTTACTATTGTAACAATGAATTGAAAGGTCAAAATGAGGGCAAAATCATGAGAATTAACGTAATAAAACTTGATTACCACACGTTACTTCCACCATGCGACGTATCAATCAATAATTATTAGCTTAGGTGGGTAATTAATTCGAAATACATTTACTTGAATCTAAGTCATTGGATAAGTTTCCTCCACATTTGATGCGTCTGATGATTTTCCAAATTAACTCTCATGTCCTCGATTCACAATATGATGTTAAAACCATTGATACCGTCAGATCATATCTGGTCGAAACTCGCCCATTAACTTTCTCGCATGTTGACACTCGATGCTACTGATGGTTGTTAGATCTAAGGATTTATGATCATTGGATCATATCGTGTGGTGAGGATGCCATTAAATTCCTTGCATATTATGACCCAATACAATTGAAAATCGTTGGATTGTATCGATATTAATCGTTATATCATATCAGCATTACTGTGGATATTAACTTTCTTGCTTGCTTTTTTTTTTTTAATTAATTAATTAATTTTTTTCAGACCGGCAAAAGTATAAACTGCTAGATTAAAGGATTTCTCATCATCCTATCTCATTGGGTTGGCTATTCTAAATTATTTTAGTCACGCCATCGTTGAAGATTAAATCACTTTTTTCTTCTTCTTTTTTCTTTTTTTATTTTATTTATAAATTAAAATTTATTTAAAAAATTTGACTAGTGAATTCTCCCAAGTTGTGTTGATTTTTGGATTGAATATGGGAAGATTTCATAAAGGAGCTTGTGTACATGATTGTTGATTTTGGATTGAATATGGGAAGATTTCATAAAGGAGCTTGCGTACGTGATTGATTTTGATTAAATTGGAAGATTAATTGAATTTTGAAAGGAAAATAACTAGAGTTAGAATTTGGCTAGCAATTGGGGGATGGACATTTGAAGGCACAACAACATAAATTGGACCAATTCAAGGAATTGGATGAGATTCTCCAATATTCTATTGAACAAATTGTTGAAGTGTCTAATTATAAAGATCATGAAGATTTTGGGCAAGGGTATGGTCTAGAAGTTTGGTGGTGGACAAAAGATTTCCAATTGGCATTGGTCGCATTGGTGGGATGAGCATCTCGACAACATCCCATGAGAGCTTGCTCCATAGGCTTAATCGTAGAGGTATTTTCATCTGGGCTGATTTCATTTCGCATTGGGAACTCGGTGCTCCATGTTGGAAATCGGCTTACAACTTGGCCTCCATGGGCGGGAATGTGATGAATGGACCATTTATAAGGGTATGTTACGGGGTTTTGGGGCTTTCTTACAAAAGAGGGACTATATCATATGGGGTGGGTGCCTACGGAGAAAATATAAGTGAAAGAATTATATAATAGTAGCCGTTAAAGAACAAATTGGTAGTTGCTCTACGTCTTTGTTCCATCGAGGATTTGGAGGTGACAGAATTCCTACTAAAATTAACGTTTTGGGTGCGTTTGCTCTAGAGAGGAAAGATTCTTACTTGGGACTCTCTTAACAAACGTGGATTCCATGGGCGGGGGAGATGCCCTTTTTGTCACAATTATGAGGAATTTTTATCTCATCTCTTCTTTTCATACGGGTTCTCTCTCTTGGTTTAGTAGCTTGTTTGCCCTTCTTAAGGATGCTATTGGAGGCCTAATGGTAATCTTTAGGTGCATTTTGGTAGGGGGCCCTTCGGTGATATACACAAACCATTACCTTTTTGCTGTATTTTTAGGGCTATTGGTGCGCTCGAGAACCTTTAAGATTATTCACGATATTCCTATCAATATTTAAAGGATACATAGCGACATTATGAGATGGATGGGGCATCGATCTTCTCCTCATCATCTTTTAACCCCTAATTTATGCGCATTGGCCAGCCTATCATATTTCTTATCCTACGGTATTTTTGATGGGGCACAATAGAAGGGTTTATGTGGTTGCGAGGCCTAGATTCATCTTGAAGATGGGGATAGTTATCTTATACCTTTGGAATGGTGGCTCCCGGTACCAACAATAACGCGAGCTTATGGCATTATGGAGGCGGGATTTTAGTGGCATGTCATTGCAATTATCTACTATGTACATTACGGTGACGAAGGAAACATCATTGATGGTATCGATGAGCAGAAATGTAGTCTTAGAGCCAACACCTTAGTGGATGGTTGGGACGTTTTTTCATATCCTAACCAAATTTCAATCTTTCACATTACAACATATCTTCGAAGAGAAAAAAAACATGAGGTGATATTTTGTCTAGAAAGGTGCGGAGGTATCTTTCGGGGGTCATCCACATCTCTCAATCTACGATGCAATGACCCTCAAATCCTCTTTTCGGATTCCTCTTCATAAATTCTTCTTTTTGGATTGCAAGTGAGCACCTTATCATAATCGAGTGAACGATATCATCCCATCTACAAGCGAGCACATAGTATTTATCAGTGAAATGGGTTTTTTGTTTTCATCTTCAAACGAACACTGTATCCAACAGAGGGGCACTTATTTACTTATGTGTTTTTTTTTATGGCTCATAGTTGTTTTAATGAAGTTGGCTATTAGTCTCTGCGGGTAGTAGGCATATATTTAATTTGATGATACTTTTAAGTTGTTTGTTTCATGATAGATTTGGACAACAATAAGCATAATCTTATTGCACGCATATGTATTTGTATATATATTTTTAGTGCTCTATGTAAGTTATCTTTTCCTATGCGTATCCACTTTGGTAGAGGTTGCAAATGTTATGTTATGCGTTTGGGATTATGTGTATATATCTCAATCAATATCTTGTTATGGATCTAGTAATGATGTCATTATGTATCGTTCGTATAACATTTTAATAACAAACAACGTTTTCTCTCTTTGAAAAAAAAAATAATGGGAAAAATGGAGCGATTCATAAAAATGGATGGTTGTATGGAAGAGAGTTGGGCCCTCTTGTTTGATTCCGGATATAAAGATTTTAAAGGTAAATTATATACTAGATGGCTTGGGGCTATATGAAGTCGACACATGTATGATGATGGTTCCACCAAGTTGTGTACAATTAGCTGACAATAAAACTCCTTAATTAGAAAATGGACATTGATTAAGACTATATGGCTCTGAATCAAGGAGGAGTTTTATAGAAAGTCTCATTGATCGAGTTGATGTGCAAGTTTTGAATTAGGTGGTTTCCCCACCTACCTTCACAACTTCATTATCCTTCTTTGTTCGTGAGAAAAAAGAAAGGAATAAAAAAACAAAACAAAAGGAACAAAAGAAAACATAAACAATAATAGGATATTTTTGTTTTGACTAGATGTTTGCAAAAATGAACATGATATTGACATGTAGATTAATATCCTACGAGGATGAATTATAATATGATCATACAATTATGGGTTACTTGTGAGAATACCATGCATCGAAGGAATCAACCAAAGCTTAGCGACATTGCACACCCTCTTATGACTTAGGTGCTCTCTTGAACATTTCCTTAATTTCTTTTATATAATAAGAATTTAAGAATTATAATAAACTAAATACTTGAACTATTTTTTTTAATAATATTACTCTCAATCTCAATCCACTCCCTTCCTATCCTTATTTTCTACCCAAAAAAAACCCTTCTAATAGTAATCTCTTATAATTACTTCTCCTTATGTATAAGAAGGAGACCATTTTATATCATAAAATTTCTTGGTAAAAATCCCATGTTTAAACCACAGAGGCTTGTATCATTTCTTTTTTTTTTAAGGGAAAGGGTTATATTTTTTTTACAACATTAACCGTTTGTTAAAATGTTCAATGCTTACATTATAATATAAAGTTTCCTCGAACTTTTGATTTTTATATAGCATACTTTATAAACTTATAAAATTCATAAGGTAAGCAAGGAGGGGTTGACATTTTTCCAGCCATAGTATCACAAGGATTGACTTTACAAACCGTTTAAAACAACCCAATTTATGAAACTTGAGCCATGGTATGGAAACATGCGCCAATCACGAACTCGTGACATATAACCATATATAAATGTCAGGATATTTAGTACTGAATAATAATTGACCTCGCGTTTCCAAAGTTACAGTTGATTCAACGACACAAATACAACCTCTTCTTCAGAAATTAACTCAACTCCATCATCACAAATGACAGTCTTGACACACTGGAACGTGCTGAAGCCAACTTAGCACTGATCAACTATGACATGACATGCAATCAGGTAGTCATAATTAAGATCTACCAGTTAATCCTTCGCCACCTACAAAATTAATGATTTTGAAACCTTTGGAAAAGATTATTTGGTAGCCGGGGTTATAACGATCATTAAAACTTGATTATGATGTAATTCTGGTTTCTCAAGAATTTCTGAGGAATCAAATTAAGTTTATAGTGTCAGCTTTCAGCGATAAATTGATAATTAACAAGGTCGAACCCCTATGATATGAGGTCGTACGTGGAAATCAAAAGATATTTGGGAAGATTTTGTCAAGGTTTGATGGGCCAAATTCCTCACAAGATTCCAAGGGCACGACAATACCTGCAAATTCACACAAACATTCAATAGATCTTGGACCTTGGTGAGACAACTCATTGTGATAGTAAACAAGGATATGATTAGAGCGATCATGTGACTCTCGAAGGAGAGTGAAGTGTAGTTGAAAAAACTTCAAAATACCTAACAAAAGTTGGTATACTTTCTTGGAAAAACCCTCGCCACTCCTAGATTTAAGAAAGGAATTCGTTGAGAGGCCTTTCTCCTTTGTAGCATGAAGTGGTGTTTGTCATTCAAAATTTAGGTTTTAACTGTTTATTATAAATAATATCTACAAATGACTTATTAAAAAACATAAAACATATAATTGCAAAACATAAAATATACCACAGAGATATTTTTCTCCTTAACCTAAAATAGGTAAAATCAGATTAATTTTTCATCATATTCTTTTCAATGTTACAATACATTAGATGCATATGCGAAACATTCAAAAAGCCCCTATCCATTAACCTAAATTAGAACATAACTATAGTTCCTTTGACCCGAATCTACAAAACCATGTGAAAACCATCATCCATGAAACCATGGGTGGAACAGCCCATTTTCTTTTAAGGAACTTTCTCAAACCCCACGCATAGGGTTACCATCCCAACTGTGACTCCCCGGTAACCATGATGCAGCCACGTCATGCATCACGATAGTCGTTCAAAGAATATAACACCCTTATATAAAAACTTTGTAACTTGTGAGGGCAGTGCAACATGGTGTACCATTACCATATCAAGATTCTCATGTATTTAGCAAGGTAGAAACCATTAAATATTACTTATTAGTTATTTAAGAGCTTGATAAAGATGGTAGCTCTTGTGTGACATAATAAGAACCCAAATGCGATATGCCTAGAGTTAATTAAAATGTTGACTATTGTTGAATTACATAGCTTGGACACCTTGTGGGATGATTTTGTCAAATGGATTCAAAGGCGAGATCTCGAGTGAGGTTTTCACACGAAAATAGTTTAAACAATAAGCTATTCTTGTGTTGGTAATAATTTTAACCGGGCCTCTAAATTAGGAAGGCAACATGACGGACGAGAAAACACTTGTGAAACATAGGAACTTCGGAATTTGTGGAGATATTGGACACCATATTGTCGGATGAATGTAACAACCCCAAGTTAAATCTTAATGTAATAAAATAAAATAAAGGAAAATAAGATGAAGGTCATGGGACACATATTCCAAATTGAATGTTGGGAAAAACACTATAGTGGGCATCACTTTTATTTTGTTGTAGGTGAAGTACTTGAAAAAGGAAAGAAGTAATAATTAACATTTAATTATGAAAATAAAGAAAAATAGGAGAAAAGAGGCGAAGAAACACAAATTTGCATGTTAAGGAAATTACGGGAAAAAATGAAAATGGAGACATAAATAATAAAAATGCATCAAAAGATAATTTTAACTTTTGATGAGTTTTAGCTTTTTGATAGATTGGTTGAGATTTTGTTAGTTTTGGCTTGGATCAATTTTGAGAGAGAGAGAGAGAGAAGCTCCAAGAGGAGGAAGCAAGCAAACAAACAAAGACAAGCACGAGAACACAAAGGAAGGAAAATGAAAAGCAAAGGAAAGCGAAAGGAGAAGGTTGGATCAATAGCTTCGGTAGGAGGATTTTGAAGCTAACATGTTGCATGTAGTTTCCTAGTTGGAGTGTGAATGCATGGTTCATGTATTTTTGTATTTGGTTCATTTGCTATCATTGGCATGGGTTTTTCTTGGTTTGTGATCGTTCAGCCTTGCCTTTCCATTTCTTGACTAACCATGGTGTGATGGGATTCATTCTTGGTTGAGATTTGGATTGTAGGAATAATAATGGGTATCATGAATAATTGAAGATGATTCCATTTAAGGTTCTTTAAGGATGACGTTGTAATACTCCTATCAATTGGGTGATCTAGTGAACAAGGTGTTGATTGAACCGGACATGTTGGCGAGGAGATGGAGCTTGATAAATGCGAGGTTATTGAGGGGAATTTGAAGGCAACACACGACAAGCATAAGACTTATGTAGATCAACACATAGGGAATTCAAGGAGTTTCGGGTTAGGGAGCATGTGTACTTGTGCATAAATCCCAAGAGGATCTCCTTGAGGATTGGGTCATGTTCCAAGTTGGCACCTCGGTATTACGGGCCTTTTGAGATCCTTGGCGGGATTGGACTTGATAACCTATAAACACGTACGCAATAGTGAAAGTCCATGATGTTTTCCATGCTTAATTGTTTAAGAGATATGTGTAGGATGTTGATCATGTGATTGATTGGTTTGTATTACATGTGGAACTAGAGGGTGAATTCCATCGAGAACCTTCTTGCATATTGCGGCGAAAACAACTCATTCTCTAGAGAGGAGCAATAGAGCAAGTTAAAGCGCATTGGAAGCACTTTGGGCTAGTGAAACTACATGGGAGATGGATGGTTAGATGTAGGATTTGTATCCTTCATTATTTGTTAGTTAAAACGAATGGTTTTGGTATATGTATATATGTTTATGGTTGTAAATAATTTAATGAGATGGTTTATAAAGCTCTAATAAGTGGTATGTTTTGTTTGCTTTCGGCGGGATGTCATTGTAAATACGCATCGAGAAGTACATGTTATAAAGCTCCATAGGCAATATGTTCTTGTTTTTAAGTGTTTTTCTAGTCATATTTGTCATAGAACATAGATGATGGTGTTCCCTTAAGGGGGATGGGTTTTGAAACAACGCGGAGTTAAAACTTCATGTAATAAAGAGTAATAAAGGCAAAATAAGACGAGGTCATGGGACACGTATTCAGTGAATGTTGAGAAAAACACTATAGTGGACATCACTTTTGGTTTATTTATGGCTATATGGGTGGCAAAGGCAAAGAGGCAATAATTGGCATTTAATTATAGAAATAAGTAAAATTGAAGAAAAATGAGACATCATTAATAAAAGGCATCAAAGAGGCAATTCACATCTTTTGATGAGTTTTAGAAGCTTTAATGCGTTGGTTGACCTTTTGTCGATTTTGGCTTGGATCAATTTTGAGAGAGAGAGAGAACGAGGAGGAAGCGAGGAAAGACAAGAAAATGAAATCAAAGGAAGGAAAAGGAAAAAGCAACCGAAAGCCGAGAGGGATTGGATTAGTAGTTTTGGCGGAGGATTTTGTAGGTAACGAGGTTGCATGTATGATTTCCTATTTGGAGTGTGAATGTATGGTTCATGCATTTGTTTATTTGGTTTCATTTCTTGTCATTGACATGGGTTTGCACAATTTGACATTGGTTTGGCTTTGCTTTACCATTTCCTAGATAGCCATGGTGTGATGGGATTCATTCTTGGTTGAGCTTTTGGATTACCGAATGTTTTGGAATCGGGTGAGGTGGTCTCGAAGAAAATTCCCAAGGGTTGGGGTGGAGATGGTTTTCTCTGGGAAGCCCTCAACGAATTGGGTGGAGACGAAGAAAATTCCTCGAGGTATGGTGAAGAAAATTTGAGACATCTGAAGCTTGGTTTAGTTTTTGATCTTGAGGCCAAGACACAGTCGAGATCACGGTAGTCGAGGGTGGAGGTGGTTTAACCTCTAGAAGTCCCACTGGTTGATTATGTCTTGGTTTATCTTATGAAATCCCATTTATGTTTGGAATATAGCACGAGGGTGAGTGAGTGAAAGAAATATTTGGTTCAACTCAATCTGTTGTCGAATTGATCGTGGAAGTCCACGACTTGGTAGACTTTTGTACATATGTTAATAAGAGTTATTTTCTACATTGTGATTTATGAGCACATGTACTTGTTATTATGTTGATTTGGTGTTAGTTTTGTCATGGTTAATATTTTGGCTATATGATGCTTATATATGATTATATGATGTGCTCTAGCTATGGCTCTTGTTCACGATTTAATAAGTATTTGAAGGATTGATGAATGGATGGGATAACAAGTGTTGTTCCAATTACTTGAGAGAGACATTCATTGTAGTGATTTTCGAGCGAAGTTCAAAGATTTATGGACTGGAGTATGCATTTATGACCTTGTTGTGGCGAAATCACAAGACCCCTATTTTTAACTTATTATTTCATAATGATAATGGGGACCCTTTACATAAATTTTAGCTAAATCACCTTTTTAAATTTTCATTTGGTTAAGCATTTGACAATTTTGCTATGTTTTAATTTTTCTTGATTTTTGATTTTGATTTCTTCATCGTGTTCGAATTTACGCTAGTTTTCCATTGGTTCTCGTTTCATCTCATTTTGGATGCACGGTTGCAAATGATACTAATCTTAAGTTCAATATTTTTAACTTATCGAAGCTAATGTATATTATTTTAATTTTGTAAATTACTTATTAATTGTAAATATAAATTTCTAACTAAATTTTATATTTTTACTAACGATATTACAAAATCACTGCAACCAAATTCTAAAACAATTAAAATTATGGCGTTTTTGAATTTCGAAAGTCTATTTCAAATCCCAATTTAAAAAAAAAAATTAAGATCTAAAATCCTGATATTATTAAATCGCTAAAATTTATAACATCGAGACTTTTGAGTATAAAGTGGCTGTAGTTTACACGTTGGGGAGATCCCACCTCTTCTCTCCCACTTCCGAGATTATTGTTTTCATAATATTAATTTTTAAAGCCCTCGGATTACTCATTCTCCCGATGCTCCAAAGTTCTTCAATGGTTTGTTAAAAAGCTTGGCCTATGTCCCATTCATTTGGGTGAATGGAATTTGTTACGAAAAAATTAATTTAAAATTAATATTATTTAATTTATTGTTTAAATAACTTATAATTGTTATATAATTAAATTATATTTTAATTAATTAATTTTTCTAAATAATTAAATTATTTGTAATTAAGTTAATTTAATTTTATAATTGTAAAATTTGTATATTGATAATTTAATAATTTAAGTATGATATCTAATTTAATAATTGTAATTAAATTATATTAATTAATATAGTAATTGTAATTAATCAATTTTTTTTTTTTTTCTAAATAAGTTTAATCTATTGAAAATCGATGAGATATGTACATCGGGGAGTAAACCAGGACAAGGCCTGGTGGGCACAATAAGAGCAAAAAGAGTCGAAAAAGTGTACTTTGCCCATTGAGGAAACCGGTGCGGATAAAGTTTCATCAAAAAGGCCCACACGGGGGCAATGTTTAAGTCTAGAACCATACAACAAATTTGCAAACTTAAAGACGGTGCCATAGCAAAAAACAAAAACACCGGGAAATTTGAGTAAGATCACTCATCAGGTTCCTCTTCCTCGACTACTTGCACCCAAAACTCGCTACGGTTCTCCATCGGAATTGTAGAGGTCCGCCGATTGAGTGAATGATCTTAATCGGCCCGACGGGGGTGCGCGGTCCATCACACGGATGTTGTGGTCAACGGAGCGTTTGCCTTTCCGGTCTTGGTGCATTGGTGCCCTTCACATGTCGTCGATATCCATATTCATGCAATGCCATCCATCAACATCCTGCGTACGCTCACATTCGCAGTTCGGGCATATCTTCATCCTTACGCATCGAACCGACGCTCTTCATCGATACGCACAGACCGGCCTTCCATCATCATATGGGGACTCTCGGAATACCATAGTGAGCCGGTGTTTGTTATACATGGGCGATTCAAAGCACTTTGAAAAACAAAATGCACGGTTTGGTAGTAGGAGCATTACGGCGAAGGTGTTCCGGCTTTCGGACCTAAGAATACGACCACGGGCAACATGGATGTCTTTGGCCAAGGCCCGGTAAAGTCCGCGGTAAGTGTAGAAGATGGGGAGGAGCGCTGTACACCCTCTGGAAGGACCCGGCCGGCATCTCATTCTATGCCTTAAACGGGCATACTGTCGATCGTCGCCGAGAGCTTGGGGGAATCTTTGAGAACCAAGGCGGCGGTGGAGCAGAAAGGAAGGCGTGGGAGCTATGGGGATGCGAGTAGATTCTCAAGCCGAATCCGGTGATGCATACGATTTACCGGCAATGGAGAAATGAATATTGTCGCCCGGGGCAGTACGGCCATGGTTGGTGCGCTTGCAATGACGGTGCGCTCGGAGGAGAGCCTCACGGTGGGCGAACAATACACGGCATAAGGCGAGGGAAAATTTGCTATTAGCATGCTCGTTCTCCCGTGCTGCTATCAAATACCTCGAAGAGTTTGTTGCGAATCCCGGCATAATGGCTACGCCATTGAAGGAGTGATTTCCCGGATCTTTGTTGCCTTGCATAGAATGATCTCGAATAGCGTTGGAGAATTGTGAATCGTGCCCCTTAAATTTAGACATAAATGTCTCACGGCGGGAGTACATTCGCCGGACGGTTGCCATGCGGTGAGCCATGCACCAAACCTTAATGCCGCCTGGCTCCCACTTAGTTCCTATATTAGTCACACTTGTCCGGGTGTAATTAATCAATTTTAATTATTTAGTTAATTAAGCATAATTATTAATTAAATTAATTAGGGTTAGATTTTTAATTAAAATTTTGTAATCGAGAGCTTAGCTATATATTAGGCACGATTGTACAAGCACGAGCTCAATAGCATAGGAGACCATAGACTTCCTAAGTTAGCTTTAAATTCCGGCCAAAACCACCTAAGGCTTAAGCGAGGTTGGTATAAAGACACCGGGGCACGAAAAGGTTAGTAAACCATTGGGAGATCGACGAGAATGTTGCATTTTTTTTACAAAGTCGGATCTTTGGTTAATATTCAAAAAAAAAAGGGGGAGGCTGAACTCGGGTTACAAGGAGGTATTGGCGGGGAAGAAAGCAAGTGTCGTGTTTTTAGTATCGATTCCTTTTTTACATCACATTTGGTTACGGTGAGAAAGAAAGCGATGGTGTAGATTCTAATGAGCTGGAATAATAAAAGACTAACTTTGCATTTCATAATTGAAATTTACATGGATGGTGAGGTCTCTTGCTTGGATTGAAGTCTTCATTCGAGTCATATAGTTGCGAGCGTACCAAACAAGGCTTGTTCATCGTGACGGAGTAAGCGGAATGAGGCGTTGAAGTCGAGGCGCAATATGCCAAAGAATAGAAGAGGCATGACACATGGTGCGGTTGGTTTGAACGGGGATCGGAAGTGAAGGATAACGGAGATCGAGGATGAGTGAGTGCGCTCAATGGGTCGGAGGAGAACCCATGCCACGAGGAGGGTGCGCGGTGATTAAGGGCCCCATCCTGAGAGAAGAAGTTTCGAGAGGCACGAGAGATTATGCTCTGTGGGCATCTTGCGGAAGGACAAGTAATTGTAGTTTGTGGTTTGCGGAGAGTCGAGGCATGAGGTTTCGGAGTCCGAGAAGCGAGAGATTTCTTTGAGGAGTAGAAGATTATGAGAGAAAAAAAATTCTTTTCATGGCAAGAAGAAAGAGCCGGTACGAGCCGTACAGGAGGTTTCAACGAAAGAGAACAAGCTGTTTGTTTGCCCTTTTATCGGCTTCTTTGTTGAGGGTTCGCGGTACATGATAAAAGAGATTCCCTTGCATCTCTTCTGATCAATGGCAAGCGACGCCCTATGATTCTTTGAAGAATCAAGTTGGGGGCTTTTCGGTTGCGTATCATCAAATTAATGATAGGCTGAATCTCTGATGATATGAAATTTGTGTTGATGCGAGTTTACGGAAAAGTAGGAAAGCAGGCCTTGGTAAGTAGGCTTCTTGCTTTGTTATTGGATAATGTGCCAAGGCCCCATTCGAAATCCATTAGAACATTACCATTGCCATTGCGAGATGAGCCCTCATTTGACCATTCTGGGTTGGACTTGGAGGCCCCATCAAAGAAGATAATGTGTATTGCAATTTCCTAGCCATAGAGCAAATTCCTTTTCTTTCATTCGGAGTTTCAGTGTGCCTGGGACTATTTACGCCTCTTTTGGGATTGCTTAGTTTTGGGCTATATTGTTTTAAGTTTGTCTAGAAGATACCCTATGTAATTCCTTTCTTCTACATGGAGGTCCATCGTGCTCAAATGTCCTTGACATTTCGTAGATAGGGCTTCCAAATTGAGACTCCGAGGCTTTGTTGTAGAGCTTTCGATCTTTGGTTTCTTTTCCTTTGAAGATCATGCGGTTTCTTGCCAACCGGATGTTCCATAGAAGGGTGCGGGCGGAACTGTCCAAACCCTTCGAGCAATGTTGTTATTTTTTTTCCTCCATGGGTAGCTTTTTTTCCATATGTGCAATGCTTCAATAATGCTAGTGCTAGGGTCCTGAGGGAGATCTTACGACTTCGAAAAGCTTCCTTCCCGGCGGGCTATAGCGAAGGGCATTCTATGAAAAGATGTTGGCTTGTCTCTTCATCGGATTGACGGTTTGGACGGCGAAGGCCCCGATTATTCCTCGATTTCTAAGGTTCTCGGAGGTATGAGAACTTTCCCTCTTAGAAAGGATCCAAAGAAAAAATTTTATTTTTTGGAAGAGATTCGCCTTCCAAACCAATCTCCGCTGGCATGGAAGCGGGAACAAGGAAATGATAATGAGATGTTGGTAGGCAGCCTTTATGGTGTAATTAGTGCGAGATGGATCCCATCGAAAGTCATCGACGGCGAAGCGATTTGAAGGAGCTATGCCATGGAGATGGGTTTGCAGTTGTTGAGAATTTAAGTTTCTATGTCTGTGGGTATGCGGGGAAAGGTCAGCCTTTCCAAATATGAGAGTGGGCATCCCAACGAGACATTTGATCGAGTTTGGATTCTGTCTTGTGAAAAAAAAAAAAGTCTAGAATTTGTTGTGTTTCCATGCCATCGATTTATGGGCCCATTTGCCCCATTATTTTATCGTCCCCAATCCTAATATAGGTACACGCCTTTGGGCACTTTGGAGGTATTTTGTTCAAGAAAAAGGAATGGCTTTTTCTTACACATCCTCCACATTTTAGAGCATGTTCTGTTAGGGAGTTCCAGGTCCGGGCGGTACGCGGGAAGCGAGGTATTTTTTTCTAGAACTATCTTCCACCGGAGTGTTCTTGCCGGTAATAGGTCTCCAAACAAGTTTGCCAACAAAGGCAAGGTTTAGAGAAGTTTAGGAGATTTGATTCTAGCCCTCCTTTCTCGTGCGGTTGAATGACTGCTTCCGGCTTACCAAGTTATATTTTTTTGTTTTAAGTTCTCCCTCCTTGCCAAAGAAATTGGCGAAGGAGAGCATCCATTTTATTATGAAAAGCGCGGGTGCTTGCATGAGCGTAAAACAATACAAGGGCGAGGGGAGGAAGAGAGGGCACCTTTAAGAAGGATGAGGCGCCACCTGTGGATTAAACAAAGGTGCCCCATTGCTTTATCTTCCCTTTTCATTTTATCTATGTACTTCGAAATGACGGCTTTCGGGTTGCCGGCCTCCTTGGCATGCCCAGGGATAGTAAAAATGCTTAATCCATCTTACATGGGACTCCAGTATTAACAGTGCAGCGAATAATTTGTGCGAAGCATTCACCCATAAATACGGCTCTTGTGGTGATTAATCAAACCTCACGGGAATAGCTCATGAATTGATCTAGAAGAGCTTTGGAAACGAAATTTGTTATGATAGTTGATGCGCCCCCAGTAGAAAGTATCATCGACAAGGCGGAATGGTTGATGTTCTTGACTCCATTATCAAATTTAATTCCTCGTGATGAGGCCCATGCGACGGTTGAAATCGAGCTGTTGAAGGATTCGATACATCGGAATAAATAGATAGGGGACGAGGAGAGACGACCTTGTCTTAGACCTCGAGAGGATTGGAAGGAAGGTCGAGGTCTACCATTAATAAGAGGGGAGATCCATGGCCCGGTAATGCGAGCTTTAATAAGATTGATGAAGGTTGTGGCAAATCCCATTTTTTCTAGAGCGACAAATAGGAAGGAGTGCCGGACACGGTCGAAAGGCATTGGGCGGGTCTAGCTTTGGATGAAGCCTTTCCTCAGCTTTCTTGCTTGGTAAGGTGAATAGCCTCTTGGACAAGAAGGATGGAGTACGATTTGTCGTGGCCAAAAAACCCCCTTGATTTTCGAGAAATGAGAGAAGGGAGGGAGAGGTTTAAGACGAGTAGCCAAAAAGATTTTGTCGGGATTTTGTAAGATGAATTACACGACGATATGGGTCGGAAACGAGAGAGAGGACATGGGTCAATTTTCTTTAGGAATGAGGGCAAGATGGGTGGCATTGGTAAATCCTCCTATTTTGCGGTTGCGTTGAGTCCATCTTAGCATCTTGATAAGATCCTTTTTTAATTGTTCCCCGGTAAGTTACGTAAAAACATATTGGGAAACCATACGGACACAGGGCGTGCTCTGAAGCGTCCAAATGGCACTTTGTATTTACTGCTTCGGTGATTTCTTTTGGTCAAATCTGCATTGATTTCCTCTGCGATTCCTACGGGCATGTGCTGTAGGAGATTGGAGTGATCCTCTTGTTTCCTTTGTTTACGGTAAGAGAGAGTGGTAGTATGCTAAAGCTACTTGTTTGATGGGCTGCTTGGGTGGAGGGAGGCCTTCCTCATCATTGATCATGGTAACATTATTTTTACTTTCACGGCCGATAAATCGCTTGCTTGCCATGGAAGAAAGCGCAGTTTTTATCTCCTCCTTATGGAAAGCCAAAGTCACTTGTGACTTTAATCTCCATTTCTGCTCTTCTTCTCGGCTGGCATCGCGTACAGGCGGTAATATAAGTCACTTTCAAGTGCTTTATCCTCTTGGGAGAGCCCATTCTCCCCTATTTTTCTCGTGCGATTTTTCTTTCAATTTGTGTATCGGCTTTGGTATTTTCTCGGTTCTTTATATTGTTGCTTCACCCATTCCTTCAAGGCATATTTTGTATTTTTCAATTTACCTTTCCCAAATGAAACTCCGGTGATCCTTCTACATGATGGTGCCAAGTCGTCTTTTAACTATGCTGATCCATAGTTGGATTGTTGCGCCATAGAGAGCTATATTTAGTTGCGCCGGCGAGTGCGGTGAGCCTCAAGGACAATGCTTTGGTCGTAATGACTCGAAGGCTAGATAAGGAAGTAATTCTCAGCATAAGCTATGGAGAATTCGGAGAGGAGGTTGGTGTCTATCATACACCGCTCAAGCCGCTCCATTATATTATCCTTGCCCACTCTGCGGTATTCCGTGTATACCTCCGGTTTTTTGGAATGATATCAACTGAGGTCCTATTCTTGCATGATGTTCTCCTGTACTTTTGCTCTATAAGGATCAAATGTAAAGATACCTCCTCTTTTTCTCATTGGAGTGTAATATAAGGTTGAGGTCACGAAAGAATGATATTGCTGTTGTTTTCAGCTTGCGATGTCTTCTTGTAGAGTGGCGACAAACTGCTCATTTTATCTCTAAAATGGTTTGGTGAATAAATATTATAGATGACTATTTGTTTGTGCTCTCGCTTGCTTTTTCTAATGTGACCTTTAACTCAAAATGGAGTGATAGTGCCTGGATGTGCATGTCCGAGCAATTTTGTTCAGGATAGTGACGATTCCCACTAGGAGCTCCTCTTGCTTCATCAGATATGTCTGTCATGTCATCTAAGTTGCTCTACAGTGCCTCTCATCTCTCGCGGTCGTTTGTGTCTCTTTGAATCGTAATATTCTTGGCTTCTCATGATGCAATATTAGATCCTTCGACAGCGAGTCTTTAGAGTGCCGAGGCACCTCAATTCCATGATGTAACCTATCATTGAGTCCAGTGGGAGGTTCGGAGGGATAACTCATCTTTTCTCCAGATTTGTGCTTTTCTTTGCTATTTTGACTCAGGATGTAAGTCTCTCTGGGACTTTTGAGTTCCCATAGCAATATCTTTTGGGCATTCTCATTCCTTTTCTTTGTTTGACCAGTGTTTAACGAGTCCTCTGAGGGTGAGCTAGCCCCATGCTCTTTCGAAGAGCTCACAGCTAATCGGGATGTGAGATTAAGGGAGTGCAGCGATTGAGAAAGGGAAAATATGATGGGGGGGTCGTTTTCAAGGAAATTGGGGGATCATTTTCGGGGAAGAGATTGCACTAAAGGGTTTAAGGAGTTGAGAGGAGGGTCGGAGGGTGGGCTCGGATTGGTAGGGCCTAGGGAAGAAGAGGAGGAGTAGCGAGGTGAGGGAGGTCTTGGGAGGTTGGAGGAGGGGGACGACTTTGGAAGGTGCGAGCTTTGAGGAGCAACTTCGGGATTTGCTTTCCGGAATGCCGCCCACGATCTTCTTCTCTGACTACGATTTCCCATTGTTCTTCCGATTGAGCGAGTTTCAACATTAACTAATTTAGAGAAGCGACTGGGAAAAATGGCCATATTTGTGACATACCTTGCATTTAAAGGGAATTTGTTCGTAGTCCAGCCTGTTGAATGTGCATCCGGTCATCCACCTTTAGCTCGACTGCCCTCGGGAAGACCCTCGTCGAGGTCGACTTCAACACAAATACGAGCACATGCTCGCATATTATCCTTGGAGCTCGCTTCGATCAATGTATTTCCGATAGCACGGCCGATGGCACGAACGGAGTCATCCCCCCAACGAGTGAGCGCCGGGAGATGCGGCGGCGCAGTACCCAAGCCCAGGACGACGTAGGGACATCGACCTCGGGATCGAAACTGCGGAGTCCATTTGTTCATGTGTGACATAGTCCACGTGGAGTCCATGGAAACAAGGACCATTTACGAAGATTAAGTCCTTGTGCTGCTTCCTGATTCAAAATGGAAGGTATAATAGCCTTTTCGCAGAAGCGACGGAGATTTTACCATTAACTTTGTCACGCCTAATTTCCTTTCTATCCGTGGCTGTTGAGCTTGCTTTCGGAGATGGCCGCAAGCGCGACGCGCGAAGTGAGTCCCCGTTCCGGCCCAGAGTGCTTGCGCGCTCCGTGGGTTAAAGTGTAGGAGGTAGCTCGACCTATTGTAACCCATCTAGTTTCTAACAAACTTCGAAAGTGCAGTGCCGAGGTCGTTTGGGGTTGTGGAGAGTTTTGAGCTAAAGTGAGAAGGCTTCAGTCGCAGTTGTTCGACGAGTGTCCTTCCGAGGCCGCGGTAGGGTCCATGACTGCGATCTTGAGAGAGCGAAACGGCGGCGTGACGTAGAAAGCGCGAGGATGAGCGCGCGACATTCCCTAATTGAAAAAGAAGCAAAAGGCGAGAAAGATTCGGAAAAAGGCCACGCACGGATCACGCGCGCGCAAGAAAGCTTTCTATGAGCCGCCATGACGGATCAAGCGCCGCGCGCGCAGCTCGTGGAAGGCGCCGCGCAACATCAAAGTATTCGCAAACCAAAATGCACGAGGAGGAGCACAAGATCTAAGGGAAGAAGTCCGCACCCGAGAAAAAAGAAGAGCCTCGCGGCGTAACAAGGCGCCACACGTCGCGAAAGCGGCCGTGCAAGAAGCCCAGGCCGCTTCGCGCAAGGAAGGCACAAAATCACGGAATGAGGACCCCGCACGAAACCGCAGCCCTTCGTCGAATCCGGAGGGCCACGGAAGGCCCGCGTGCCTCGGACGCGGGGGAGACCAGCGGTCGCTAGGTCAGTTTACGCACCTTTTTTTGATGACGCAGAATGTTGCATCGTCAAGGCATTAATAACATTATCGTTACTTCTAAGTTCAAAAGATGTGGTGTGAGAAAGATCTAGCAGTCTAAAGAGAAAATTAAGATATTATAAGGAGGTCATCAACCCCACCACCAGAAGATCAAAAGTATCTATTTGTTTTAACTAGCTCAAAGAAGAGAATTGATATAGCCAAGATTAACGAACTCTCATGAGCTCCATAGTGAAACGAATCGTTGGACGCCGTTCCTAAAACACCATGGATGGAAAGGATCTTTCCATCTCTCGTGAGAATATGAACATTGAGGATAAAAAATCACTTTCTTAGCGTGCCCCTGCGTACAACTACACATTAGAGCTCAATTTCATAATCTTTGTCAGCACATACCTCATTGCCTGCTAAGATGTCAAAATTATAGTTGAGCTCGGAGGTTTCTCTCCAATATTTTTTGAGCATAAGAATAAAATCTTAAATCAAACTAAATAACTCTTTCTTCTGTGGTGATAGACCGAAAGATTGGTCTCAGGATGTTAACCACCACCACCACCACCATCATCATCATTTTCCCGAAAATCTTTGATAATTTTGGCCCTTAATTTTAAAGAGACATATTTCAAGATTTATTTATCCAAATGAAGTTCACAATAGTTTGTTGGAAAGCTAAGACAAAGCAAAATAATATGGTAAGGTTAATTTTCACGTGGTTCAATGATTTATGACCAAAAAATTTAGTAGAATACAAAGTGACGAATTTGCAACAAAAATAGTTTTTATATTTTGATTTGGACAAATTTCATTGGTTTGGATGAAACTACGTTTAATAACTCATTCCAGTACTCATAGACCGATATAATGTTAGATGATCCAAATATAATAATGTAAAGTTAAGATAAAAAATATTTATTAAATTATAATATTTAATAAATATTAGAGACACTTTAGAAATAGAATATTGTTAGCAAAGATAGAACTCTTGAATTGAGTCAGTATCTTAGGCTCTAAAAATAGGAATAAAGTTAGTAGAATGGATAGAAGATCATTTATTGTAAATGGACACTTGTTGTTTTTTCCAAGTGGTCCATAACTAAATTAAGTTAGGACATATAACTTATAAATAGGTTAGTCTCCTAATTGCAAATTTAGTGGAAGTTTACGTTCAGAAACTCCACAGCAACTTTTTATGTAATTTCTTTTCCAATATCAATAAAATTACGTGTCCGAGGAAACTTACGCATTAATGTGGTATCGTAGCCACTCAGGTAATGCATATGACAAGAAGGTGAAGGTTTCAGCTTTCCGGACTTTTTAAAAGTTATGTCAAAGGATGAATTGAAAGGATGAAGCCATCTTGGAGCCATCGCTCTTTAAAAAGAAATTTTGAGAGGTAAATATGCATGTTTAATAAAGAAGAATGTATAGTTATTTTGAAATTACATGCTACTGTCCATAAAAAAAATAAAAATGAAATCGATATGCATTTGATGGGTCGGGAATGATTTTTTTTAAAGATTGAAATCGATATGCATTTGTGTTGTAACTCGTTTGATCGCACGCCCAAAATATGGATAATTGACTTTAGTCTCCACCCTCACAATCGCTATGAAGCTCCTGGGAACCGCAGTGCTCACGGATGCCATGAGCCGATGTTTGAGAACGTATTTGAGCCACGGTCCAGCTTTTGGAAAGTGCCTTGTTGTAAGTTAATTTCCAAAGTGAACTCCACAACAACTCTATTCAATTCGATTAGGTCAACTAAAGCTTTTGAGCTTTTGAAACAACGAGTCGTAAGATTACCTACCAAGGCTGTGGCGAATCAATCTAAGTCATGAATGATACCGCGATAAGTTCTTCGAGTTATTATGAGCGAAATTAGATTACACTTATTATTAGCTCGACTCGCGTTGCCCCGTGACCGACGGATAATTTGATCGAGCGATATAATTTGTAATCTTTCAAACACCTTTGAACTTCAAATGTCGTAAGCGTTGAATCTCACCGGGCCTATGTCATGACGTGGCACATATGATGAAAAATGAAATTACCATTGAGAATGCGGTCAAGCATCACACGGCCATCGGGTTTATAGAATGAGTCCTCCGCAATCCGAATCGTTACTTTTATATCTGCTCTATAGATGCGTGGATCATCTCTGCTGAGATTCAATAAGATGATGAGCTTAGTGAAAAGAGTCGCCTTCACTAAGTGGGCCCGCAGCTATTTTTTAGCGCAAGTCTATTTTTAGACATGATGATCATATTTCGAAGTTGCGTGATGCTATTTGTGGATGGTTGATCAAGTTGGAAAAATAGATGAAATTTATTTTTAGAATATTGGGCGAAGTCTATTTATAGATCGCGATCTAAAAATAGATGCATGTCGATTATTATTATTAGCTTTAATAATAATCAAACTCTCACAACAACTTATTCTCCTGAGCACTTCGGTTCGGTGCCCTGCATGTGGCACATCGCTGACCTGAGGGAATTACTACACTTCAGCTTTCATCGAGCTAATGCATGGAAGACTCGCTAGAACTCAAGTGGCGAGTTATGCACACGCTTGGAAGAAGTAGTTATGGAGTTGTATTCGGTTTAACTCGGTTAGACCAGTTGAGCTAGTTGTATTTAGTCTAATCGATTGATACACTAGTGAGAGTGGAGTGAATTAATTAGTTAATTAATTCACAAATAATAACTCATTAATCAATCGAACAATACAAACGAGTTAACTATAGTGCATAGCGCTTTCGGTGGAGACCAAGTGGAGAGATAGGTGAAAGGGCAAGATGGACTATCGTAGTTATGACTATAGTGATGCATTGATTGCATCACACACACATTGAGTTTCAATGAGGATTGCGCGATCAAGTCAAGAGTAATTCAAATTCATTCGCGAGCTATTATTCAAAGTGGGGATTGCCCAGCGTGAGGCATGCTAGCGGGAGGCAAAGATCGGTGGTATGGATTTGCAAGATTGGTCCCGATTAGTGTATGACTATTGTACTTTAGTCCCGAGAGTTTGATATATTTGTATGAGTATTGTCATATGATTCCATGATACATAATATATAGTTGGGGGTTCTCGACTGTAAGCTTTCCCGATTAAAAACCGTGTTATGTAGCATTGTTTTTATTTATGCTTTACATGTGTATGACATTAAATTTTCCGCAAAAATATTAACAAGTGGAATAGATTCAGATCTTGTATAAATTTAAATAGTGTGATATCGGTGGATCTAGGACATATGCATGCTTAGTGCATATAATTTCCACATGGTATCGATGCATTGTTGATTGAAGATTGCAATTGTAAAGTGAGTTTGTGCTGTGGATGAGTTCAATTCGAATTTGCTACGGAATATTCTTGGTAGAAATCGAGTATACATTGAACAACAAGAACACTTATTAGTTAATAAAATATAATTTGATGGAGGATACCTTTGTTAAGGCTTGTGAGGTCTACTAGACTTGTGGACCAATTGCAATGGTATGTTTTCAAATTAAACTTCCCGTAATGGTTGTTGTACAAATTCGTGTTGTTTTTTGTTGTTCATAATTTTCCATTTGTTGTTCATATTAATCTTGAATATCCTATCCATTTTCTTAAAATAGTGGAATATCTATTTGATGTTCAACAAACCCGTCAACAACTTTCTCGACCTCCACATTACCTACATGATGTTTTACAAACATCTATAAATCGATGTATACGACGTCCATACTTTTAATAACTTTATGTCTAACTAGATCCCATAATCGATGAAACAATTTCTCCACCCATATATCCTACAAAAATACACTTCATCGATTTATAAACTAGATAAGTTGTATAATATGCGAATACGAATGACGTAGTATCCCTTTTTCTAATCCTTGAGATTTGTAAATATAACAATAAATTATGACAAATGTTGAAGGGATAAAATGAATACATTTACAAACCTATTTGATATAAATATCCTATTAAATTAAATTATAAATTCTTAGATTCAGTGGTTGGAAATTGCTCCATAGGAGACATGTCTAAATGTGACGTTTCAAGTCTACAACATGACCCATCGTTAGGACAAAGGTCCGAGGAAGAGCGATTTGAGAGTGAGAGATATATGTAGAAATTATACAACAATATGTATATCAACTAGATTCAATCCGATCAATCAATGTACTAAAGCTAGATATGAATCCTTATACAAATCAATTGTGGAAATTAAACACAATCTCCAATCACAATAAGCAAATAAAGAATCAAATCAAACCACAACATAGATAATTTACTCTGGGAAAAGATTTTGTTGCTCAAAACCCCTCTATCTTCTATTGTATATTCACCATGGAATCATGAAACAATTACAATGCACTCTTCTCACAAGAGTCTCTTTGCACCCTCATAACGTTGTCTCACATTGTCCTGGGACAAAATCAACCAACACTTAGCCAATTCTCAGACTCTCTAAACAACCTTTGCCTTGCTTGCACGATTCATGTGGAATGCAAGTCCCTATTCTTTAGGAATTTCAACCTTCTAAAATTGTGCAAGGATCATGGGAAATCCAATGGATGTCCGGTTTCATGCAAGCAACTTACTAATCACACAACCGATAGTTAACATCCCTTTAACATTTGTCTCAATTAGGTCTCCGAGTGGAATTTACATGCATGCAACTATTTATAGTAAATCATAAGTTGCATGGCTGAGATCATCGATTTTGAATTAAATAATATTTAATTCACTTGATCTCTCACTAGTGCAACAAACGAGTTACAACTAGTTCAACTAACTCTAACTCACCTAATCGAGTTTAATTGATTGCTCATTCATTAAAATAATGCACCAGCACAATTCGAACTCCATAGCTAATCGAATTACTACGCATGCCTCACCAACCACCCTCAACTCGAAATACATGAGCAGCGAGTTTATCACACTCGGTTAACTATTACTAGTGATCATGAGATAAGATTACATTTTATTGTCCAATTTAATTAAGGGAAAATTAAATTATACATTGCACCAATTTAATTAATTAAATTGGCCTTCCCACTAATGTATCGCTAGGACTGTTGGTCCCACACTAGTGTGTGTCTGCAATTTCTTGTTGGACTTCAACACTCCCTATCAACAAGAAATGGATTATCTCGCCACCCTCGATCCTACCTCACATGCTATTCGAATTTTCTCTGGCGAGCGCCTTTCGCGAATATCTACATCTGATCTTCCGTGGGAATGTATTGAAGTACCATAATGCACCTCTAAACACATTCTCCGAGATGGTGGTACCGGATGTCTATGTGAGTGGACCTATCATGGAATACTTTATTAACCGAGAGTTTAATGCAACTGCGGTTATCACAATGTATCACGAATTTGGATCCATGCGAGAACCAAACAAAACCAACCAAGATCTTTCTCATCCATATGGCCTCACATGCAGCTTGAATTTGCTACCATGTACTCTACCTCGGACTGAACTCGAGTGCCACAAATCGTTGCTTCTCGCTGTACCAAAGACTACTCTCGATCCTATGTCGAAGATCCCTCTCTGATGTGCTCTTTTCGACTGATGGGACTCGCACTGCCCAATCTGCATCCGCGAAAGCCTTGAAGCTTCACTCCCTATATCCAGTCCGTACCATAATTCATACTCCGTAGTGTCCCCTGAGATATCTCAAGACATGCTTCCCCGCCTTCCAAAAGAGCTTGGTCGGCTTAACCATAGTTTGAATCAGTCGAGTCAATCGCGTAGAAAAATGTCCGGTCCAGTGTTCACCAAGTACATCAGTGAACCCACTAGTTGTTGGTAAACAATAGCGTCCACTACTTCTCCTGAGTAGCATCCTCTTTTCCTCCAATTTTCTCGGAAGAGGAGTACCCATAGGTTTACATCTCTCCATGTAAAACTTACCTAGAATCTCTTTTGGCATACTTGCCTTGAGAAACAAATAGTTCACCGATCCTATTGCCATATTTCCAAACTAAGAAAATAGTGAAGGAGTCCCATGTCCTTCATTTTGAACTCCCTTGCAAGATCCTCTTTGCAATAAGTTTATCAACTGCTCATCACTCGTCAAAATTATATCATCAACATACAATACGATAATCAAGAGCTTACCATCAACCATAATCTAGTATAGGTTTCGCATCAACTTCACTTTTGATGAAGCCCAACCCGGTGAAATAATCGTCAATCAAGTGTGCCAAGCACGAGGTGCTTGCTTTCATTTCATACAATGCTCCCTTGAGTTGGCACACATACGAATCATTGTCAAAGAACTCGAAACCTTTTGGCTTCTCTATGTACACTTCTTCCTCAATAACCCCATTGATAAACACGTTTTCACATCCATTTTATGAATGTGCCACCCCATCCGCACGAGAGTGCAAGGATAGATCTAATGGAAGAGTACCACGCGGCGGTGCGAAAAGTCTCCTCATAGTCAATCCCCCTCAACTTGTGAGAATCCTGGGCCATAAATATGGCCTTGTACTTCTCCACACTCCCATCCACTACTTGCTTCTACCTTATAGATTCATCTAGATCCAACCATTGATTTTATGACCGGTCTTGGGACAATTTCCCATGCACTCGTTCTTGATGATGGAGTCATACTCCTCTACCGTATTTTCAATCCAAATTGGTTGTTGCAATTTGCTTCACAAAGGAAGATGGTTCAGTCACAATACACTTGCTCATAAGAGCCATGTATCCGATGAAACATGGCTGGAGACTATCTCTGTCTGCGTAGTGAAAAAAGGGCTCCTACATTCTCTGTCGCATCAAGTCTCAATCTATCGGCTTCTATGGTGCACTTCTATTAGCGCCTTCGTAATTCCAAAAGGGTCGAAGATAGAAACCCGTAGGTCTAACATCAAAGTCTGCTTTGGGCCTAGGATCTAGCCCTCCTAGACCCATAGAGGGATCTCTCTCGGTAGATGTAGCTTTGTTTGATTTGGAATTTTAGGCTAGTTATTAGAGCACGGGGGTTTGTTTGAAGATTTGTGGTTGAGATAGCAGAAGAGGGCCATTGGGATATGGAGTCAAACATGTGTTAACGAGATTTAAATGGATGAATAGTCGAGACCATGTGTAACCGGACAAGATATGTCATGCCAATGGATCTCCACGGTTTCTCGAAATGGAAAAGGGGAAAACATTAAGGTTCAATGTGAATGTAGAGCGTGCCCTATCTCGAATTCTACATTCGAATTTCGAGGAAAACATAGATTATCGTTTCAAGACTATGCGAGGGTGCCCAATGACAAATCCTCAACAAAATTTTTCTTATCAATAGTAAAGAGAATAAAGCAATGACGGAATAAAGGAAAGCGGATAAATAGGAAGAAGTACATCACCACTAAAACATAACACAATAATTTGAAAACATCGGTGTCCTTTCATTCATCCAAAAAAAAGAGTGTTTACAACCGACTAAGCCTATTACAATGGTTTTTTTCCTTCGACTCCCCCTTCCGGTCTCTCCTTTACATCACAATATATAGACTTAACTCCTAGATCTAGCTTTTCACTTGAATCTTCCATCTACTTTATAAAAATACGAGAGACCATTATACAACTAATGACACGGGTATAACTCATCATCAATCTTTAAGGAAGGGATTGCAAATGGGGTGACATGTGTAAAACTTCCTCCTACTCCTCAGGATGTTGTTATTAAAAATATCTTCTTTTCCATTCGAGATATGGACAACATATATGAATAATTATTTGCATTCAATCGTTGATCTCCATGATATCTTGAGTTCGAGTAATTTCTGGGGACAATGGAAGATTACTGCAACAAATATTTTGAATTTTCCATTTGTCCCTCATACACTTCTAATACTCGTTGCTTTGATGCACGAAACTCGCTACCTATGCCTTTGAATTCTCGATTGTTGCCACTTGGCTTACAGTTGCCTAAATTAAAAATCTATTACTAGAATTTGTTTCCCCTATTTTATTCTAACAAAACCTTTTTCATTGAGCTCGAGGAAGCATACATAGCACCTTTGCAATAGCCAAGAGAAGTGGTTTTCTTAACTTAATTTTCCAAGTTTCTATAAGATCATTGCATCAGCTAAAAAACGAGTGCAAAAATGCTTTGTTAATGCTTGCATGTACAATGTTATGACCGGAGACTCCTCATCAATATCATATACACGTGTAGCGATTGTTACCCCAAGATTTCGCAGGGGATTACGGAAAGTGGACATGGAGCAAGTGGTGGCGGGAGTCGACGTGGAGAAGAGGTGGCGGGAGTGGTATCGTGAGCGAGAGGGAAAACTGTTTTTCAGGGGGGCATAGTGAGGTGGTAGGTGGTATCAATGAAGGGGGTGTGAAACTCCCACGATGACGCCACATAAGGGTAGGGCCCAAACCATGAAATTTCCCATTTCGTCCCCCCTCGCGGTAAATCTCGGATGGAGAGGGGGGTATAAAACGCTACGTCGGCCTGTCGCGATGGAAGTGGGGTAGGGACGGAGATGGCAAAAAGATGTTGGGAGTTTAAAGTGGAGGGGATGTATGATGTGCGGTGGGGTCGGGTAGTCGGAAGGGTCCGACATGTGATGGAAAGGGTGACGTGGTAGGGAGAGGTCCCGCTATATCGCATTGGCGGATTTTATGGAGTGAAAATGGATGTGGTGAGGGTTTTGTGATATGTTGAAATGAAAAAATGGGTAGGGGTCCACAATGTAATATGATAGTGCAGTAAGGATTTTAAATCAATTCCATTTAGAACCTTTATACTATAATGGGGGTTCCAACACCTTA
This sequence comes from Pinus albicaulis, assembly GCA_034641835.2. NCBI lineage: Eukaryota > Viridiplantae > Streptophyta > Pinopsida > Pinales > Pinaceae > Pinus > Pinus albicaulis. The sequence goes on from CM076582.1 coordinate 96,112,506, forward strand.
GAATAAGCATTCTTTGCCCCTTTTTTCGACAACGAGTTCCTTTATGGAAATAAATGATAGGTCGTGGAACCTTAATGACAATATGATAGATGCTGAAAAGAATAATCAATCACCTTGTACACTATAAATTATAGGATACTAACACCTTCTACCATTTCTGGTGGATGGCTCAGCATGAGTGTTTTACTGCCACTCCATGATTCTCCACATGTAGTTGCTCCACATCTTGGAGGTTCATTCTTTGGAACGAGCAGTTCCTCCTCCGCATGCAAATCTAGCTCCCTCTCAAGGGAAAATTGCATGGATTTCTCCTCATCAAATTTTATATCTCGCCTCACATGTAGTCATTCCTATTGTTTGGAAAATACACCGATAGTTGTGGGGAGTATCAATGTACCCCAAAAATATCCTAATCTCATATGTTTTTTTGAGCTTCTTCCTGGCGTCTTTGGTCACATGCACATAAACATATGAGCCAAAAATATTAAAATTTGAAACATCGGGTTTTTTATCAATAAAAGCATCCTTCCGGTGTACTCATGCCAAGTATCCGATGAGGAGAATGATTTTTCACAAATATCGTTGTGTTGCATGCCTCTACCCTCACGGATGCAATGGTAGGCACTGATCATGCAACATCGCTCGTCGTTTGCACCCACAATTGTTCTATTATTTATTTTTTGTGACCCCATTACATTTGTGGGTTATTAGGCGCACTCAACTCTCTCTCGAATTTCCTTCTTTTCTTTAGCGAAGTTCTTGAATTAATTGGAGATGTACTCACCACCATTGCCGCTCCTAAGATCCTTCACATGATTCCCCGATGTCTTTCTCCACCAGCTTCTTTGAACTTAAGAAATTTTAGAGAACGTCCGATCTTTCTTCTCGCATGAATTAGATCTAGCACTTTCTAGAAAAATCATCAACAAAGATCACATAGTACTTATTCTTTGTTGTCGAAGCAATAGGAGAATGGTCCACACATGTTTCGAGTGAACTCTCTCAAGGATTTTTTGAAGTTTGGTTCTCCTTCTCGAGAAAAGTGGCCTTTGCATAATTCCCCATAGTACATCCCTTGCATGTGTCTAACTATGCAAGAGTACCCTTGGGAAGATCCGTAGAAATCTATTGCATGACCTTCAAGGCTATGTGGTGTATATGGCCCAATATCTTGTGCCATAACTCACCCTCATCCCAACTCACGACTTTGTATGCCTTACCCATCAATGCTACGTAGCCATATACATCAAGTTTATAGAGATTCTTCACACGAATCCCAATATTCTTGGCTTGTCTCGTTGCTTTGTGTTGAAGGAAATATTTTCCTTCACCGAAAACATCATAGCCTCTATCCTCCAACATTGCGGCTAAGACCAAATTTTTCTTCAAGCCAAGTACATGCATTACATCTTTTAATTGAAAGGGTTTACCCGACTATCTCTGGAAGGTAAATGTACCAATCTCGATAGAAATGTACCACCTCGTCATCACCCGATTTTCAATATACATCCGGGAGGTCCTTCTCCTCCAAGCTACCGAAAATTTCTTTGTCTCCCGTCATGTGAAAGGATGCACCACTATCCAAGTACCACAACGATCTCATTACACTTGACACCATGCATGCAAATGAGTGAGAATTCAAGCTTTCAAATTGCGAGGCCAAAGCCTCACCGGTGTAGATCCCGAAGCCTTATTATTCTTCTTCTTTTGTGGACAATTAGTGGCATAATTTCCATGCTCGTGACAATGAAAACACTTCACTCTAGACATGTCACGCTTCTTTCCATCTTTTCCGGACTCAGCATTTGGAATGGAATTTATTTCCTTTCCCCTTCTTCGCCTTGGAAGCCAAAGCGCATCTTCTTCATCATCATTCTTAAATGAAGATCCATCCACGGTATTCGCCCGAATTATTCTTGCACCAAATCCGACGAAATGTGTTCCCAATCCGCGTGATTTTCCCTCCCATTATCGCAGTCCCGATAACTATGCCAACTCTTGGGAAGTCCTAGAAGAGCTAGGCTCACCAATTCATCATTCGTGATAGTAATTCTGACGCTCCCAAGCTCATCCCAACATTGGACAAACTTTGTTAAATATTTCGAATGGTGTCGCCTTTCTCCATTTTTGATTTTTCCTAAGCTTATCCTTCGGTACAATTTTTCTATGATCACTACTTTGCTCTAAAGTAGATGCTGTAAAGCTTTCCACATTGCATATGGTGTCGCTTTTTCCAAGGATACTCCCTCCAAGTAATATCCTCCTCGCCTTTGCATCCTTATTTTGCCAAGCATCAAGATTTGCAGCATCTTCTCACGACGGGTTCAGGAACATCATTATCCATGAATTCTTTCAACCCATTGTCCTCTAGTACTGCCTCCATCCTCTCTTTCCACACAATATAGTTAGAACTGCCCTTCGAGTGCATATTCAAATCTTAAGCCATTTAAAGCCATCTTGATCCGAATGTCGCACCAACGAAAGTATCCGCAAGTTTGAATACTATTCAACACAAACTCAATTTCTTCTCCACTATTGTGATTTACGGCACTCCGATACCATGTATAAATTATACAAACATATGTATATCAATGGATTCAATTTGATTAAGCAATGTACTAAAGCTAGATACCTGAATCCTTCTACAAATCAATAGCGGAAATTAAACACAATCACCAATCACAATAAGCAAAGAAAGAATCAAATCAAACCACAACACACATAATTTCTGAGGGAAAGCTTGTTGCTCAAAAACCCCTCTATCTTATATTGTATATTCACCATGGAATCATTGAAACAATTACATCGCACTCTTCTCACGAGAGTCTCATGCACCCTCTACAACTGTATCACAATGTCCTGGACAAAATCAACTAACACTTAGCCAATTCTCGGCCTCTGCAAACAACCCCCGCCTTGTTTTCGCAATTCATGTGGAATGCAATCCCATATTCTTTAGGAATTTCATCCTTCCAAAAGCTGCACAAGGATCATGGGCAATCCAATGGATGTCCGGTTTCATGTGGGAAAACTACTAATCACACAATTGATAGTTAACATCCCTTTAACCTTTGTCTCAATCAGGGTCTCCATCGGAGCCCGACATGCATGCAACTATTAATAGTAAATCATCAATTGCATAGCGAGATCATTGATTGTGAATTAAATAATATTTAATTCACTTGATCTCTCACTAGTGCAACAAATAGTTACAACTAGTTTAACTAACTCACCTAATTGAGTTAGCTGATTACTCATGTATTAAACTAATGCACCAACTGTAATTCAAACTCCATAACTAATAGAATTACTATGCATGTCTCACCAACCACTCTCAACTCGAAAATACATGAGCTAACCGAGTTTATCACACTCGCAGTTAACTATTACAAGTGATCATGAGATAATATTACATTCTATTGTCCAATTTAATTAAGGGAAAATTAAATTATACATCGCACCAATTAAATTAATTAAATTAGCCTTCACATTATTGGATCGCTAGGAACTCGTTGGTCCCACACTAGTGTGTGCTCGCAATTTCTTGTTGGACTTCAACACTATAAATATGATTGAAGAGAAATAATAAGAATAAGCCGACAAAAAAGAATGCTACAAGAAGAAATTAAATAAATAAATAAATAATTTAAATTCATTATCTATAATACCTTGATTTTAACGTGTTGATTCTAGATTATATAAATATGTCTTATTATACTTGCCACGTAGGTATATTGCATTATTTTGCTTATTGATTTGACATTAATTCAACTATGATTTAAATTTTTTTATACTATTAACATAGTTTAACTTTAGTCTTTTTATTATTTATTTATTTTTATTATTAAAATCTATTTGTCTTCCTTCCCATTCGTTTATATTATTCACTTATTATTGTAAAATGCATCATGATTCACATCTAGAAAGCATTAACCATATTCTTCCATATCAAATTGTGGTGTATCCAGGAAGCACTACAGTTTGGTTCATGTGTGGGATTTTCATCATATTTCAAATCACTCTCCCAAAATTAAATGTATCGATTGTTAATCTTGGAAAAGGCACCGGTAATGGTACAGCTAGTGGTAGTTGTGATTCCTCGGGCTCTGGTTCTAATGGTCATCAATCGGTTTCAAAAAGTGGTTCCTCAATCTCTACAAATTGTAATGCCTCCGGCTTCAGTGGTACCTTGGTAATGAAAACGCTTTGCCTTCCGCTTCTTCTAGTGCTTTGGGTTCATGACGTGGTTCTTGTGGTGGTTAGGGCTGCTAGATTGATATTATCCGGATCCGTTTGTGGTGTTGGTCAGTTCAATATGAAATGTTTTTACAAATTCGAGAGTCGAGTTGTTCGAGGGCACGACTCCAAATAATGGCAACACAATCTCTATGCGGATTCAAGATTTCCATGTAAATATTATAATTAATACAAGATTTACTTATACAAATGTACAAGATTTATTTCATTATCAAGTCGAGGTAAGGTAGCCAAATCACCCTTGTGGTCAAGGTTGTGAATATTCGGCTCTAGTCTCCCGAGTCCACGATTTTGTGTTGCAATATACTCAACCAATGATATAACTCATAATTTAATTTACACCGGAGAATTTCCTATTTATCACTTGTAGTCTCGATATAAAGAATTTCTTCCCCTGACCCACTCTAGGTTTTTTACGTCGAAATTCAACTTTGTTGACAGACAAATGAATCAAGCTTCTCTTCCTTCCATTCCCAAATGCTACCCTTGAGAATCCTTATCACCATTATCTAAAACCACAATTTATCTTTGGGTCCCAACAATGAAATCATTTATTAGCATAAAAGTTTCAACGTGTCTACCTAGCCACGGGGTGCCAAAAAAAAGTTTTGTCGTAGTATAGTGCAACACTAGCATTTTCGGTCCTCTTCAATACAGAAAGTCTCACCCGAGACGTGCCGAGACTTCTAAATGATGTGTCGGGCTTAAATGGTAACAAGTTTCATTATATCAGATAATTTATTCATCGAAACTTACATTCACCCATTAGTATTAAAAAAAACATTAATATGGAATTAGATAAAGACATAACAACAAAGTAACAATGAACTTGTAAAGATTTTTTTTTAAATGTTTGTATAAATCAATTGCATTCACTCATGAGACACATAATTATAGATCCCCATAAAAAACCTTCTTTTATTATACTCCGTAAATCCAAGTCATTACGACAAATGTCTCGCAAACGTTACACTAAGATATTTTCACAACTTCTCCAAAGCTATTTAAACAAGATAAGATTACAAGAGAGTGGATAAAAAGAATCAAGTTCTCAATCCAGCAACATTCCAACCTCACTCTTAATCTCTCTCCCACATCTTGATCTATGCAACTTTATATAGATTTTTCCCTTTGATTTTGTTCAAGATCGTTTGACTTGGGCTGGCTTGATGAAATCCAACTTCTTGGTCCACTTTCTCTTGATTCCTTCAAACTCGAGTGCTTTCGATCCTTATTCTCCGCCCTTTGTGAGTTCCAATTTAACCGTTTTATTTCTCCACTTGTCGCTTTCTTCTTTATGTTGCCATTTTACGACTTATTTATCATTTACTTTTCCACTTGCACTTGTTATATATATGGATTTTTGTTGTCCCAAAATTTACCAAAATTATGCTAAAAACTAAAGGATGTGAATGCTTCTTAAATTATATTTTTGTCATCATCATAACAAGTGATGGAAAGACCCAAATATCTACTATTATTTCTTCAATCCCAAATTAAATGACGAGCTCCTTCTATCCCTAGTAAGTAGATTCTTCATTTGGTCATACTAATATTAGTGGATGAGTGACTAATCATAAAATATTATGTAATTCCAACATATCCCTTCATAAAAATACCCTAGGTCATGTCCAAGTTAAATAACTTTGTGTATGAAACTCCCTTGTTTGTGGGACAAGGGGACCCATCCATGCAACAATTTCATGGACACACATCTATAGATGTGTACATACCCTACCCCCTTTAGGTTTGAACCTATTACTTCCTAAGAGGAAACACATATTCTTCACCATTAGGCCCAAATCCTCCCACATAAGTTCTTGCAACAATGAGGTGGAGGACCAAATAGTGATCTCATATGAGATAGGATTTAAATACAAAATTAAGATTATCATAAAGGTATAATCACTCCCGGTATCATATAGATTCATAAGGTCATATATAATCAATAATATCTTAGGATTACATAGTACACATTCACTTCTTTCTACTAATCAACAATTGAATGTGTGCTTCTCCTTTGCACATGGTCTCATTAGAGGAAATTTCAGCCTAAAAGTGGCCTCCTAAGGTAAATTAATAAAAATAATAGTTAAAATAGTAAAATATGAGTTATGAATTTTGGAGGGAAAAAGAAGAAAACTATTTTTTTTAAATGGTTTATCTCCTTATAGGCTTACTCAAATTTCAAGTGTATACACTCGTTGGATGCGGAATTAAATTCCACAACCGGTGAGTACCCATTATGCATAATTTTGAGATGATAAAAATTGAGGATACATTAAAAAAGTGTGTTTCGCATGAAAATGTTGTGTAATTTCCATGTCATAATATGTAAACGAATCAAAATCCTTTAAATTTAAAAAGAGCTATATGTAAATATTTTGGAGGGAAAATAAGAAAATATATATTTTTTAATTGTATTTTTTGGCTTATCTCCTTATAGGCTTACTCAAATTTCAAGTGTAGACACATGTTGGATGCGGAATTAAATTCCATATCCAATGAGAACCAATTATGCATACTTTTGAAAAGACCCACATTGATAAAAAATTGAATATGCATATTGACAAGTAGGAGCCATCTAAAAAAACTTGTATTTAATAAAGTATCAAAAAAAACAAAAACCACAAGCAATAGGGACTCACAAACTGAACATGTACATCTATGTTGTGTAAGAAGGAAAGTACATTGATGTATAGATCCCCTAGTATGAAGCATTTCTTCTTTAATCCTTAATAGAATGATTAGTGGACCCATATATATGACCTTTATCTTCTTAAATTCCATGTAGAGTGATCTATGGGACTTGAATATATAACATGGACCAACAAAGAACATATATACCTTTAAACTAAGTTAATACCAACCTATATCCATCTTTACTCTAGACCTATCAAGCGCAGAGAGGGATCAAATCTCTCAACGTGCAAAACTACTTTTTTAGTGCAAAACTTGAGGAAAGGTTTGCACCTCGAGAGATTTGATCCCTCTCGACACTTGATAGATCCATAGTTAAGATGGATCTATGCTATTTCAATGTGTGTGTGTGTGTGTGTGTGTGTGTGTGTGTTTCATTTTATTTTTTATTTTTTATTTTATTTGTATTCGACCAAGTCAAAATATTTACATAACATGACATAAGTCCATATCCACGAGGTTGAGAGGGATCACGTCTCTTAGTGCAAACCTCTATATATATATATATAAGAAGACCATTTTCAAAACCAAACCATGGATTGTCAAAACCTGGAGCCCAAAAACGCGCAATGGTAAATTGACTATTTTACCTCAAATTTATTTTAATTATTATTATTATTATTAATGTAATTTAATGGAGTGAAAAATGTTTGCATAGCTAGAATATACGAGAAATTACATCTCTTCCATATGAAAACGACTCTCAACCAATAATACCTAACAAGTAAAATAATAATAAAAAACTCAAATATCAACTATTATTTTTAATCCTAAAGTAAATGATAATATTTTTTACTCTTTAAATCATGATAATAAGATTAGCTCATAAGTGACTAGTTATAAAATATGTTCCAAATCTAAATATTCATTTACAAAAAAATAACCCTAGTGTTCAATCGCTAATTACGCTCGATAGAGCGTCCTATTGTGAGGTTCTTCTTGCGATCGTCATAGAGATTCGCGATACTCAATAGTAATCCATGACACATGTCGCGCCTAATTACATAGAAAGTGTTATGAGCTGACCTTCGTCATCGAAGGATGAGACTTGCTATGGAAGGATAATACGTATGGTCAAATATGGGAAAATGGAAGGATGACACGTATTGGCTTTAAGTTTGAAGTTTGAATTGGTTACGCGCATTTAATTTTGGATTGGTATACTTATATAGTCACACATATGAACCAAGAAGTTTTACCGAGCGAAACGGGAATAGGGGAAGTGAAAGTTGACTGGTAAAAAAGAGGAGAAAATATGTCCAAAAATATGAAAATGGGAGACTATGAATGACACCTCCATAGTTGGAGAAAATCATGTCAGTCAAAAAAGGCAATGATGGCTTGGCAACGACCAAAGAAAAAGCTAAAGAGCTTAAATGAAATTTTTTTTGTTGGTCGTTTTGGACAATACTGCCAAGGATAATTTGGTGAAGCATCGTGCCAAAGTATCTCAAGAAGATGATTCGAGGTTGGAAGAAGGTTGAAACATAAGAAATGGATTTAAAGAAATAATTTGATACCATAACAAAACAAAAGCTTGCACTTTAAGATCGAGTTATCCATTTGGATGGTGCTTTGAAAGAATGCATGAGGTAGCTTCGAGTAGGTAAGAGAGGAAAATGAACGGAAAATTCACAAGGTTGTGAGAAAAAAGGCCATATAATTGGACAAAACGAAGTTTGATCTTAATGCTAGAATGGTTGAATTGGAGAAGTTGCTACTTGAGGGAAAAAGTAGATCATAATACAATGGATAATTCTCTACGAGAAAGTTCAAAGTTAATGAAAATAAATGAAGCCAAAAAATCAAGCAAAGGATGAGATCAAAGTTCTTTAGGTGAAGCTTGAATCATTAGAAAGTGAAAATATTTCCATGAAATAAAAGTTTCATTCACTTAATAAGGAAATGGACTCAATAATTGATGAAAGAGACATATTCAAAAAAATCGTAGAGGCGACGAACAAACGACATTTGGAAACTGTTAAAAAGACTGCTAAGTTGGAGGCAAAGAGTGCCAACGACGAAAGAGGGGTCTAGTGTGCAAAAAGGTTGTGAGATCCTCCGTCACTAGTTCAAATAAAACTTGAAGTAGAGACAATCTGGAAAGGAATTTGGGGCGAGTGAAATTTACGAAGTCTTTTGGTAGGGGTTCCACTTCACCTATTTCTTCTATAAAGTTATCAAATGATAGTCAATGGGAACATGCTCATTATATAATTCTTGTCAAGCAATGGAGGAAAAATCCAAGATGCTAAAAGACACTTTATTAAAGAGAAGCAATGAGATTAAGCCTTCTAGAGTTATGTGTGCTAGAACAACTACCAAACTTTCTAGTGTTGTGGATCAATTAGAATCCTTGATGGGACAAAGAAAAAAACCTACTCTCGAGTTGCACTTAGAAGGATCAAGAAGTGGGAGTACAAGAAATCCACAAAGCATGACCTTAATTTTTGAAGATGGGAATGATGGTGATCCTAGTGCAGAATCATGGGCCTCAACACTGATTTCAAAACTAGATCATTTTAGAAAATACGAATTTTCTAGAAATTTTAAAAGCTTAGTGATGCACCCAAGCTTAACTTGATGGATGATTTTCTTCATATGGAGAAATTGGTCTCCATGCCTTTCGCTAGATTCAGGTGAGACAAGAATATAAAAAGAAGATAAATGGACTCGAGAATAATGTTATAGGAGGTTTAAGTGCTTCATATGTTCAAGAAGAGAAGGCTTCCTTGGAATAAACTCTTGCACAAAGAGAGTCTGGAGCTTCTAACATCTAATCGAGAATGCTCGATTTGGTTAAAAAGCTAACTTATTTTCCAGAAAAATTGACTACTTTACAAGCTAAAAATGTTTCGAATGAATCTTCTTTGCACAAGGTATTGGAGGATTTAATAAATGCAACAGATAGTTGAGAAAGTGCAATTGATCCTTATGTTTGTAGTAGACCTTTAAATAATGTAGAATCAACTTATCTTTATGATTCTAGAAGTAAAATTTCTCGTTATTGAATTAGGGTTGTCAATTGTTATTTCTAGTGTTGTAAACTTCATACAATGTATAAATCAACGACCTAGAAATACACAACTCAAAGTTTCTTAATTTCGTAGGCTAGATGTAAGCATTTTGGAGTTTGTTGAACTAGTGGATTGATTTTTACTTGGAAAATAAAAAATTGTACAGATTAATTACTAAGCTAATAAATTTCCTATCCCCAATTAAGACAATTCATGCACATGATTATGATGAAATTTCACAAAAGGAAGACATTGACTTCGAAATTCAAACCTCTCTGCACGATCTATTTTAGTTTGCGCAATAATTGGTCTAGTAAAGATAGTCTTTCGAGACAAGAAAGTAATAATAGCATTTAATTTCCCTTGTTGAATGGAAATTTTCGCATAATTCATAAGCTTAATAGCATTCAAGTTGAAAAGCAGCATTTGAATCTTAGTTGAAGACCCATGTACATATATGTAGATTTAGAGGAGGATTTTATGCAATTGAAGACCCAAAAATATAATCTTGAGAATATCCTCGTTAAGACATAATTCAAAAGCTTAATACCATTCATGTTGAAAAACCAACATTGGAATCTCGAGTTGAAGACCCATGTACACAACTATGCGTGATTTAGAGGAGGTCTATGGAAATGAAGAAACATAAAGATAATCTAGAGAAATATCATGGATAAAACCAAAGAGAAACTTGAGCACACACAAGGCCAACTCACTAAGTCTAAACAAATGGTGGAAAACCTACAAGTGTAGCTTGCTTCAGCATAGGAATCAAAGTAGTCATTAGAGTATGAATTAGGAGTTTTGTCTTCACATAAATCAGATATAGAGAAGGAGATTGTGCGATTGGAGACCAAAAAATACTAATCTAGAAACTACATTGGTTGCAACCAAATAGAAACTTGAACACATGAAATACCAACTTACCCGAGTCCGAGCAAATGGTGAAAGACTTGGAAGAGAAACTTGCTTTTGCACAAGAATCAAAGAAGTTATTTTTTTTATATGAAATAAATAAAACGCAATAGAAAATGTACCAAATAAATCTATGGAAAACCTTCCTAACTCTGGGATTGGTCTTGTTCCATCATATGCCCAGCTTCTTCTCTCCAAAATTTTATCAAGAATACCAATCAACTAAAGCCTCTCTATCTCACTTGTATTAAAAACATGGAATATAGACCTAACAGAATGTTGTATATGTCTCCCACACTCAAATTGTTTTCAACTAAACAATTATTCATCACCCAACCTAGGCTTTCCTCACTTGCTCAATTTGGAAAAAAACACAAACGTTGTATAAAAAAAACCAATTCAATCAGTTGAAATTTGAAGGCATTTCCCTCATAGTACTCTTTTTAAGCTATTATTGTAAGTCCTTGGAATTTGAATTAGTTTACCAATATGAACGTAGAAAAGGAAGTCTCCATTAAGATACATAGGGAGCATCATATATTAAGGGTCCAGGGTCATGAAACTCGGTTCCATATGGCCCAAGTTTTTCAAATCCTTCGTGCTCTCCTCGAATTTTAACTTGAGGCGATGTGATCTAGTCAACGTCGAGTCCCTAGTGACTTCCTTGAAGCCACGAAACACCAAGGAACTAGATTTTAAATATGTGTCCTTACATGGACCATGAGATTCCATAGCTTCAAATGATTGCAACCACGGGAAATGCATAGAGAATCAACATAACAAAACCATTTCCAACCATTTTTTTCTCGCATAACTCGGACCTTCATGAGTAGTGTTGAAACAAAATGAAGCTCTAATTGAAATTTCATTTTTTGAATGGAGTCGAGTATGGAAATTTTTTATGGTGGGTTCCTTATGTGACCTCTATGTCATTTGATATGTGAGTTATGGAAATAAATTGTTGCGTAAGGACAAATATATACCCTCCATGTTGGAGTCATGTTCTTAAGTTACACATGTTGCAAAAGCTTCTTCGGACACGCTCAATTTTCCCATTTATCATATTAGTTAATCTAAGTGTAATATATTTTGTACTATTTTTATATTAATTTGATTTAATTGTGAAAACAATTTATTTTTTGTATTTATCGTTATTATAGGTTATGAATGGAAAAAATTAATTGGTTGACGTGAGTTTATTTCTTTAGTGTATGAGATTTATATATTAATTTAGTAGATCAAATTTGTGAGTGGTGAGTATTTAGGTTTTTGATGTAGTTAAGGCTTCAAACACTCTTTATATCCATTTTTTTACGGTGCATCTTTGACTTTTGATATATAAATTAGGACAATGCGATGGACCTTTCACCATGTTTTGATACTAACATGCACTTGTTGTTGCAACTCTCCACTTCCACTTGGTATGCTAAGTCACATGCATTAAGTAGCATACACCTTATTATCATTTGAGAGATACATGTCCTACAATATATAGATTGTTGAGATTCAACAAGATGATGAGCTTAGTGAAAAGAGTTGCCTTCACTAAGCTGGGCTCTCAGTAGGCTATTTTTTGGTGTAAGTCTATTTTTTAGACTACGTCTATTTTTAGACATGTCGATCATATTTCGTAGTTGCAGGGATGCTTTTTGTGGATGGTTGATCAAGTTGGAAAAATAGATGAAATTCTATTTTTAGAATATTGGGTGAAAGTCTATTTATAGATCTTCAATCTAAAAATAGATGCATGTCGATTATTATTAGCTCTTAATAATAATCGGACTCTAAACAACAACTTATTCTCTTGGAGCACTTCGACTTTCGGTGCACAGATGTGGCATAGCAGACTGATGTAAGGAATTACGCTATTCCTAAGGGTTTAGTGGAGCTAATGCATGGAGGACTCAATTAGAACTCAAGTGGCAGAGTTATGACACAATTGAAAGATGTAGTTATGGAGTTGTATTTAGTTTAACTCAGTTAGACTCAGTTGAGCTAGTTGTATCTAGTCTAACTGAATGATACACTAGTGAGAGTTGAGTGAACTAATTAGTTAATTAATTCATAAATAATAACTCATTAATCAACTGAACAATACAGCAGTTAACTGCAGTGCATGGCAATTTCAGTGGAGACCATTGGAGAGATAGGTGAAAGGGCAAGATAGACTATCTGTTGTGACTATTAGTGATGCATTGATTGCATCACACGCATATTGGAGATGCCAATGAGGATTGCGCAGTGCAAGCAAGGGTGATTCGAATTCATTCAGAGCTATTCTTCATCAGAGATTGTGCAGTGGAGGCAGGCTAGCAGGTGGCAAAGATCGGTGCATGGATTTGCAAGATTGGGCCTGATTAGTGTATGACGATTGTACTGCATCGAGAGCTTGTGATAAGCTTTGTATGTTTGTATTAGATTGTCATATGATCTCCATGTTACATAATATATAGTTGGGGTTTTCAACTCAGTGCTTTCTCGGTTAAAAACTCGTGTTATGTGCGATTGAATATTTTTTTGTTTATGCTTCACATGTGTGTGCAATTAATTTTTTCCGCAAAATATTAACAAGTGGAATAGATTCAATATCTTGCATAAAGTTAAATAATGTGAGATCGGGTGGATCTTGGACATATGCATGCTTAGTGCATATAATTTCTACATGGTATCGAGCATTTTTTATTGAAGATTGCAATTGTGAAGTGAGTTTGTGTTGGTGGACAATTCGAATTTGCCACTGAAGATTCTTGGTGCAGAAATCAAGTATACATTGAAATGTCTTTCAACGGGTTGAGATTGGAGTATGCCCTTGATGGGAGCTCGAATTACATAGCATGGAAGGACAGGGATGGAGGCGGTGTTGGAGGATAATGGGCTAAAGGAGTTCATCGATAGTGATGTTCCTAAGCTGGGATCTAGCGATCGTCGCATTACTTGATGCATGGCAAAAGAAGACCGCAAAGATGAGGAGGATTCTGTTGGAAGGTGTGAAGGACCACATTGTGTCCAGCCTTCACGGAAAGTCCACTACATTCTTAATGTGGAAGGCTCGACAGACTTGTTCCAAAGCAGCGAGTGACCGAGAGGAAGTTGGCGCTTAAAGACAAGCTCGGAAAAAATAAAAATGGAGAAAGGCGACGATATTCCAAAATACCTCACGAATTTTGTCCACTCGCAAGGATGAGTCGGGAAGTGTGGGGGGTTACTGTTGATGAAGAATACTTGGTGAGCTTGGCTCTCCTTGGGCTTCTGAAGAGTTGGCAAAGCTACGAAGACTCTGTCAATGGACGGGAGAAATTGCCAAGATGGGAACGACTTTGGTCGGATCTTGTGCAGAGGAGATAAGGCGTACACAGGGTGTTGTAGCTCCTAGAGACAAGCCCTAGAGTTGTGATAGACCAAGTGCTCAGGACATCTTTAGCATAGTAAGGAGCATATAATATGCGTGTAAGAAGTTGTCGACTTCAACTCACATGCTATCTCCGTAAACAGGGGAAATGAAATAGAATGGGACCAAACTCTCGTAAACTAACACAGAAAAGAGATATCTGCAGAGGCAAGATGCAAAACTCTTATACAAAAGCAACGAGACAATTCGCAGACGATGTTTTCATCGGCAAAGCGGGCCGATTCGTAAATACTTCACGTACATAAATTATCAGAGGTGTATGTAGTGAAAGAAGTATTAGGAAGATACTTAGTTAACATTAGTCGATACCCATATATACAATACCACCATGCATGGGCTTATCAATCTAAGAATCCATACATGATAATAGCATTTAAAAGCACTCCTCCCAAAGCAACTAATATAGCAAAGTATGGTTTAGATGAGTAATGGAACAGAATATCATGCATGAGCCATATTTAAAGCGCTTGACCGATCCGTAGCATGGGCACCGAAATCAGGATGAATCCATACCAAGAATCGAAAGTGAGCCACTCGCATTCCAAAACATGATACAAGAAAGATGGATGAAATGAAATGCTATATTAAATAATACATAAAAGAGAGTTACAGACCGTGAAATACCAAAGACTCGTAATCCTCTTTGACAGATAGAACTCCTCCCTCACCGAGACCCTATGGGCTCGAGCCTTCATATCGTAGTTTTACAAAATGTATACAAAAAGCCTTTCACCGTACAATTTTTCCCTCGATAAAAATCGAACCCTTTACAATGCGTTTTTTTCATGGTTTTTATAAGAGAAACCAAAACCTAGTGAGAGAGGTAGTAGTGATGAACATTTAATTTGCATAATTAAAACAAAATGGAGGAAACACTTGCGCCCATGCTGTCGAATGACTATGTCTGTATTGTTTGTACTTGTGGCCTAACTTTATCGAATTAAATGCACCGGGTAAAAATATCTTCAGAACACGTAAAGCAAGTAAATCACACAAATATCCGTCCTTGCCTCGGAAAGAAAACTCTGTTGAAATAAAGCCTTGAGGACATTGTTTTCTCTGTGTATAGATCTTTTGAATGATGTGCAGATCTTCAATTCGGTATTTCCGTTTCAAAAGGCTAGGATAAGGCCCCTAAAAATCTTCGACCTACTCGCCTTTAATTCTTTCCGTGCTGATCACCGATATTCTTTATCCGCCCCATTGATATCTCCATCTGTGAAATCGGCACCTTGAATGTCCCCCGATGTTTGACAAATTTGGACCCCACGCTCTTAAATAGAAGTCTTGTTTACTTTGGCTTCCGATGACTTTCATAACTTGCGTCCGAAAATGGTCCTTTGATGTGTGCCTCGGCTCTTTGTAATGGATGCTGAAAATTATGATACCTCCGGCCGTCGTCAACTCCTGCAAAAACACATAAATCGTGAAGAAAAAAAATGCATGGGGGACGTACAATGCAATGGAGGCGACTCGCAACATAGCGACGTGATGAAGCGGCGGAGACATACGTGTGGTGGTGACGTAAGAAGATGCGGTGGAAATAATGGCGGAAGGGTAGTCGCAGTTTATGATGCGGGACATTAAAATATAACATATGAATGTAATATATAAATGGCAAGAGAAGAAATGCGATAACACGTGGGATGATGACGTGGAGGAGACCCTAGGCCAACGACGTGGGTGATGAAATCTAGCCGTCCGATCCCGTGAGGAGATCGATGGTTGAAAGAGTCGTCGAGATGATAAGAGAGCCGTGAAGCGTGATTTTCTTGCGTTAAATCCCATGCAGCTTAGAGCGCGATGACCACCGGATGAAGGCTCTCGTGATCTGACGGCTATGATGAATATCGCGTGCGTCTTTGTCCGAACAATAATGCGCGATGGAGGGCGGCAGTTGGCCTATAGGCGAGGCACATGGTGAGTGTCGTATGGAATCGCCGGCCCAAGGATAATTACCGCCGTCCCGTAGAAGGCGCGTGCGATACATACCACCCGATTTTGAGTCAGTGTTTTGGGCGCGGGGACCACTAGGGACGGTGTCGCATGAAACCGTAGATTTTATGATTTGATCGGACGGTCGTGACACGGAGCTACAGGGCAGCGTGGGTGGATGAGAAAACACCGTTCGATTTTGGTACGTATTGACGCGCTTAGGATGAGCCCGATATGTATTAGATGAGCGCTCAGTCGGACTAGCGCGGTCTAGCATCCGGGTTACATGGGGAAAAAAGAACACAGGGGCTAGGTCGAAGGAGCTATGCCTCGTATATATTTTCAAATATGAATCTCGCCTTTGATAATGTGTTTTGGAGGCGGGAAATGGTGACGTATGGCTGTGAGAATGATTTTCCAAGGGCCGAAAGGGGGAATTCGAAAGCTCTCGAGCTCGATTGCTCGTGAAATTTTATGGGAAACGAATTATGGCCAACATTGGCTCCACTCGGGGATGGCATGTTTGTCCTCGGACGTGTCGAGAACCGTGCAGACTCCTCGATCATCCTTCATACGAGACTACGCTTCTCAAGCACCTCCATTTTTGACTTTTATAATTCATAATGACACCCACATTATTCAAATGAAAACAAGAAGGAAACTATCATACAAGATAACACATCATGCTATCTCTACTTGGATTAGAACCGAAATAGGGTTTAAGAACTTGACCATTTACTGTGGGCATCCGAAGTAAGTCGTCTGTAAATTCTCCAATCCGAAAGTATTATTGCCCCCTTGTTCCACAATTTTGAAAGGACCAAACTAGAGGGGGTCGAATCTTACCATGTTTTTCCTTCTCAGCTTCTCCTGGATATCCCACCCGAGCGCCAAATCACCCAATCATGACCTCTTCTGTTTTTGCATGTCGACTCAAAAATGTGTTTCATTTTTCTTGATATTCTATTAATCCCCTCTCGATCCACCCGACCCTCGTGTTTCTTCTAATTCCACCAGCTAGATCGATTCTCCCGATCATATCATCAGAGTTCCTCTCGGCTTTCTCTTGCATGAAGCGGCCACTCTGGTAAAGCTAGTACATGACAGAAAAAAATGTTGCTCTTCCATATACCAATTCATAGGAAATTTCCCACTATGTCGTTCTTGCTTGGTGATTCTATTAGCCCACAGAGAAAATTTCTATCTGGGAATCCCAATTCTCTCGATTTTCATTGATAGTCTTCTTCAAGGCCCTCACCGTAGTTTTATTTGAAGACTCTGCCAAGCCATTTCCTTGTGGATAGTAAGCTGGGTAGAGTGACTCGTGATATGATGAAATCTGTATTCTATAGCAAATTTTGCATTTCACAGGCACTTACGTAAGCATTATCGCTCACTATCCTAGCAGATAGCCAAACCTAGATATGATGTTTTCCTCCATGAACTTTTCATGATCGATAGTATCTATAGCATTCCTTGCGTGTATGGCTTCCACCCATTTAGTGAAATAATTTGTATGTCGTTAATATCCATTTATGTTGTCCACTTGATGGGGGATGTATCTCACCTATAAAATCAATACCCCATTGTTTGAATGGTTCATCTACGTGCACCGGAATCGGTGGGAAACAAAGTGCGATTTCTGTCTCTCAGCAAATTTCTCGACATTTATCACATGCTCTTACCCTCGGCAAAAACATCCCCAAAAGCTTTGGCCAATAGAAGCCAGCTTTTCGAGATTTTATGAGCCGTGGCCCTCCGACTGTAATGGCCTCCACAGTAACCCTTCATGGAATTCTCGCTATAATATTCTCGACTTCATTCTCGCGAGACACGCGGGAGTAAGATGCACCGAGGGATCTCGCCAAGCATAGCCGGTCATTGGCGACTATATACTTCTCAGTGATTTCAATCTCAGCCGCTCCGCTATTTAGTTTTGTCACAAATTGAGGTGCGCTGAGTGTAAGGAGATACTCCACTATCTCTTTGTACCACGGACTCGGGTGAGGTACTTTAGATGTGTTTCTCGAGCAGCTACTCCAATTCCATGTCGTTCTTCTTTTCCTCAGATTCCTCACTTGCATATAATGGACAAACTTTTTATGCCCGTGGGCTTGATAGTTTGATTCGATAACATTTTTGGCGAGCTATCCTTTTAATCGTCGCTTAGTAGGGCAGGGTGCTATAAGTCATACTCTTTGTATTTTGGCGATCCACCTACCCCTTTTTCCTTCACTATCCCTCTGAATAAGGATATATTTTAGCGAGGCTGCGGGCACAAATGCGAGTGATGGGGGACCCTGTAAGATATATACACGGAATTCTTTGAGGGGATTTCACTAGGGCATATGCTTGTTTTTCCAATATGTTGTATTTTAACTCTTTGCATCACGAAGCACCCTGATCGAAAAAAGGCAATGAGGTTTCGCTTTCATACCCTTCTTCATTTTTTCTGCAATAAAACTCTTTGCTATTGTATGAGGTGATGCAAAAGAAAAAATCATGAAAGGTTTATCATAATCTGTCCAGCCACGGGAGAGAGCTTCGCAAAAGCATTCTTTATCTCGGTAAATGCCTCTCGTGATTCTTGTGACCACTTTACCTCATTATTCTTCTTCAAAGATATATCTATTATACGCCCTAACTATCTCCGCATAGTTAGGGATAAACCTTCTCAAGAAATTAATGCGCCCTAGGAATAATTGTACTTCTTTCTTATTCCCGGGAAAAGCAATACCGTTTATAACCTCTACCCTCTTAGGATCTATCTTCACCCCATCTTTAGTCACGATATGGCCCAGAAAGCTTTCCCTCTTCTAATGCAAATAAAGACTTACGAGGGATTCGCAGAGAGACCATACCTTCTGCATTTCTCAAAAGTTCTCAGCAGATGTTCAATGTGCTTAGCGTCATTTTTTGAAAATACCGTAATATCATCGAGGTAGACCACCGGAATTTATCTCGCTCCCTCAACAAAAAGCAATGTCCATTTCCCTCTGAAAAGTGGCCCTCGCATTAAACTAGCCCAAAAGGCATCCTGGCATACATAAATGTAGCCCATGGTGTGGTGAAAGCAGCTTTCTTTTGATCCTCCGGAAGTACGACCACCTGGTTATAACCCAGAGAATCCATCCATCATTGACATCCTAGAAGATCCAACCACTTTCTCGAGGATGTAATCCATTTTGGGAAGTGGATAATTATCCTTTAAGGATGCTCTATTTAAATTTCTGAAATCCACACAAAACCTTATTTCTCCATTCTTCTTGCGTATAGGGACAAGGTTTTCCACCCATTCAGAGTACCTCAATGGCACAATTATTTTGGCCTTCAACAACTTTTTAATTTCTTTCTCAATAGAATGCGAAAGAGAGGGGTTTATTTGTCCGAGCCTCGCTTGTGAGGATTTGCATCCGTTTTTCGGTGGAATTTTGTGCTACATAATATTGATATCAAAAGTCTTCAAGTCCCGATAGGACCATGCAAAACACATCTCTGTAGGACCGGAATAATTTCTCGATATAGCTCTTTATATTCTCCTGAGGATCTTCTTGGACGAGCTTTTACAATTTTGGGGTCGACCTCAGGTACCCAAATTTAGGGTCTTCTACCCGATTTTCCTCCACCACTTTTTTCGGCTGTAATGAGACATCATTCTTGTCAAATAATCTTTCTAGAGGCACCGGTCCTCTAGGTATTATGTTTCCCTTTAACCGTAACACTTTGTTACCTCTGCCACTTTTTTCTTCCCCAATTTCTTTTTTGAAATATCTTGAGATTCTACCTCTTCTTCATCATCAATCTCCATATTGGAGAATTCTCCCATCATTTCTAGGAATCTCTTCATTTTTTTCTTCATCCTCAAATACTGCTAGTGCTTGATGTTATCCGGGATTGAAGGTCGATAACGCACCTCGACTTCATATCGTAAAAGAGGGTTCGCAGGTGGTCGAAATGTGCTAGAAACCACAACGAGGAATCGACCATCCTATTCTGTTCTTGGGGCATGAACTTGGATATTGAATGCCAAAAATAAGTTTTCTACCATGCCCCACACTTCATTCCTATAAGCCCTTAGCCTAGGATGCTTGGTCCGGCACCGATTCCCCGACTTGTCTAACTACTAGTTCTGGAGTCTCCTAGAACCTTTAAACTTTGTATACCTATGCTCTCTGGTTGTCTCGCAATCCCAACATAAGTGCTTCATATTCAGCCACATTATTAGTGGCTTCATATTCTAATTTGAAAGACGATAGGGATCCATTTGCTGCAGGGGAGAAATCAAAAGCACTCGACTCCATTTCCTTCTTTTGAATTTGCTCCATCGAAAATGTAGTGTCCATATTCGCTGTCTATGTTTTCTAAGAGTGTCGCTCACCCTTGATGCGCGCAAAAGGATGGTTCATGATGCATAATCTTGATCTTCTTCCGAGCATCAAGCATGAAAAATCTCCTTTCCTTACTTGCAGAGCTCGGTGAATTTACGTGAAATTGTTGCACCTTATTCACCATCTTGACAAATTTAGTCTCTATGTATAACCTCCTTTCTTGGCCACCAAAAAGCTGGGGATTGTGGCATATGTTAAATCCATCTTGAGTGATCCACCAATTTTTTGTTCCCCAGGACCTTGACAACAACATACCAAAACGAGTCGGGATGTCGACCCACCACGATGTCCATTACCACACTTTTCTGTCGATTTGGGCCAAATTGACCACCAAATCCTTGATCATCCCCAAAGCATTTAACTCTTTTGGAGTCAAATGAGTAGAGGTCTTTGCATGGACGTGTGATTTGTAAACCTAGTTGTTCCATGATTGATAGAGGCATGAGATTGTGGGAAGCTCGGGAATCTAGCATACGGCTTTGTAATAGCAGGTCATGGATTACTAGAGACACATAGAAGGGAGGAGCAGAGGGATCTATCTCCTCAACATGTGGGCCAAAAACTACCATGGGTCTCTCTTCTTGAAGGTTGAGACTATGCGGAATGATTGGTGCCTTCGGGGGGAGCATGAAAGAGGTGAATTATGATTGATAGCCTATGGCTGTTTCAACGGCTCACTCAAGGGACCGGGATTTTGACCTTTTCGAGTTCTTTTCGCGGCATCGAAAGCGGGGAGGGATTTTTCTATCACAACCTCTTTTGGCTCTTTATTTTCAACTCGGGGGCTTGGCTTCTTTAGACTCGTGATTTGGCATTAGGAGAAGTGACCACTTTTGAAGAAGAAGGAACTTGATCATTAGACCGCAAAGGTTTGTTTAGAGGTTGCTTACCTTTGTACGTAGCCTCTACGCATCGTAGACTCCTTCGAGCAGGGTACTTATTTCTAGGGTAACTCCTCTTCTTGCTCTTGGGTGCGAGTCCTCTTCCTAGAAGATCCGAGATCATATCTTATATTGAAATGTGCTTGCATGAAATCATCAAATTGTTTACAATAATGGTCAAATTCTCGCTTCTTCAGCTGTCTCCCGATCTTTTCTTCTTTTTTGCAATGAACACCCAACTTCATCATTCCCTTGTAAAGGGCATTCCTCTCCATCACTATTTGAGAAGGCAAGATTTGCATCCTCCAAAAGTCCATAGGCATCATCTTCACATCTTCGGTGGAGTCATTCTACCCTGGACCTTCTAGTCACAATGGGTGTGGTACTTGATCCCGTTGCTCCTTTGCTTCCCTTGACAATATTTGCAAGGGTGGTTTCCTAGTATTGAGGATTGTAACCTCGTTTGGAGCATTCTGAAAATTCTCTGAAAGTTGAATTCTTGGCTTCCAATTTAAGCTTGACCATTTCCTTAATCAATTTTCTCATTTCTTCCATTTTGTCGTTGGTCGAGTCTCTGCGTCCCGACTAGAAGCAGACACCTCTTCTTTTCCCCTTCTTCTAGAATCTTGTTCGGATTTTCCTTTTAATTTACCAGTGGAGGCGAAGTTTGCTTCCAACTCTAGTGCATCTGCCCGAGCATCATCCGAGTAGAGGTGCTTTTCTTTCTCGAGAGAAAAACCAAATTCCGAATCAAAGGCTACTACAAAAGCAACCTTAGCAACAATCGATGGGGGTTTCATATCACGAGGGAGACTTAGATACAATTTATTGAATCTCTTGATAAATCTCGACACTCCTTCATTGTGTCTTTTTCTTTAGCGTATTGAACTCAATGAGACAATTTCCATGATCCTTTTTCTCTCCCCATTTCCTAAGAAAAATGTCTTCCATGTTATCCCAAGTGGTAATAGAACGGCTGCAACGATGTCTTAAACCATTTTCGAGCTTCACCATCTAGAGATTGCACAAACAGTCTTAAGGCCACATCTAAATGTTCAACATTAAAGTTATCCGCAGCGAGAAAGTATCAAGATGTTTTTGAGCATCAATCTCATTTTCTCCATTGAACTCGGGCAAGATTTTCGTATAATCTTGGGGCATATCATTCAACACTTGGGGTAATGCCGGAGGAGCATGTTTATTCATCAAGAAGGCTCGGAACATTAGCCATTGGAGGAGGTGGAGGTAGTGCAATAGTTTGATGAGTAAGAGGAGGAAGAGGAGGAGGAAGTGGAGTCTGAATAATAATAGGGCATATACTCAACTACAGCCTTGAGGGGTTGAGGGGAACAAAGGTCTATTAACGACAGTTACTTCGGTTACTTCCTTGACCTCTTCAACCTCGGGAGTAGGATGAAGATTGTTTTTGTTTCGATACCCTCTCGAGGTGGACTCATCCGAATAATAATAATCGGTATCTCCTACAATGGAGTCGGGAATTTGCAATTGAGAATCTTGAGAGGAGGAAGAAGGAAAATCTTCTATAGACACTTCGAGAATATGGGAACGGGCTGATTTCATTTCCCTCCAATTTCTTCTATGTATAATCTGGTCGTGTCGGACACGAAGTTGTCTTTGGCTTAGACGCATCTCGACCTCGAGTGTGGCTTACGAGGAGCCAGAGTTGCGAAATAGATATATCAAATAACAACCGTGGAGTCGCCAAGTGTTACACGGTAATGTTTTCACCGTCCCCTACCATTCCCCATCCCGCACATTGGAGGGCTCATTTTGTGACTCGTGAGCAGAGGACATGGCTTGAAACCACTTTCATGACATCCCTCTGAATAAGAGCTTTCATTGCCTCTGAAGACATCTCCTTGTGAAAAACCCTAAAAAATGGCCCTTTTAGCATTGGCGCGAGTAGGCGCTTTAGTACCCGCACTCAATGGAAAAAAATACTTCAAAGAGGTCGCGCCGACTGGCGCTCGTCCCAGTCGCACTCGCGCATCGCCCAATTTAAGGAGTGTTTTTAAAAAATAAATGGCGGAAGTTTCGTCCCTAACCGATCTAGGAACCGATATCTATCTTGAGTTGGGAGGTTTGGCTACGGGTTTCCATAGAGAGGAAGTGGCTTTGCCACCTCTCATGGAAGCTTCCTTGAGATAGGGCCAATCCCACGATTATAGGGATCCCAACTCCTCTTCCTCCATCTATAAAAGCTTGCCCATCTTCATTGCAAGCTAGTCTCTCAAGTTTCCAAGTCCCCAAGAGCTTTCACATCCTTATGCTCGCAAGAGCCTTCTTGATTCCCTTAGGCCAAATCCAAGCAAGGAGACTATTGTCAAGTATCCTGAGAGAGAGGCTTGTCCCATCCTTGACGAGCTTTATCGAGACGTGTTCACGCGACGACCCGCTAAAGGAGAATTTCGACGTCGAAGCTTTGGTTGTATTCTTCTTTGACTCTTTAATGATAAGCGACTATTGGTTATGGTTCCACTCTTGTTCTTGATTATGTTCATGAGTTATGTCCTCTTCGACCCACATATAGTTGTATATGCGTGGATTTTATGCTTGCGTTTGTGTTGTTTCTTGCATGTGCAAAGTGTCCGACTACGCAAGATCGTGAGGATTGTGATCTACCAGGGGCAAGGGAACGGGAGCACCACCTCTTCTACAAACGACAGGCGCTGGATTCTGGGGTAAGCCTTCCTCGCAAGTCGGTTTATTTACGATTAGGAACCTGCATCGTAGCGTGTTTGATTGTTGCTAGACCCGATTCTGGGCTAGTAGGGATCACCTCTCCGTCGCGAGGGGATTTACCTCCTCAACAATTTGGCGACTCCACTCGGGGGACTCGGCTTGTTGTTTGATTTGTAAGCTATGAGACCAAAGCTCGAAGTGCGGCCGGATAGCCTTCAAAACGCCATTGTTCCCGCATTAGCGCAGTAGATCAACGCCCGCCGGTCGATCTCGGTTTAGTTTACGGACTGAACCCTTTGAGCATTGTCTTGTCTTTTCGGTTGATTCTTGATTCCGCTTGCTCGATCAGCTCTTTTGGTTGCTCTTTACAGTGAATTTTGCTTTTGGATAGCTTCGATCATCATTGGTCCAGCTAGTCGGATTGCTCTTGATTTTTGACTCAGTAAACTCAACTGGGCGCGCTTTTTAGATTGACGAGCCGCGCCCATTGGTGCGGGTTGCTAGTGTATTACCCGCGCCAATTCGTTCGGCGCTAGTTTCCAACCTCACGACCGCGCCAAATTTGTGAGGTACTAGGGTTTTCTTTGTTACGAGCTTTCCGAGCTTGATACTGCAGTGTGTCTCGCTTTGAGCCTAGATTACATGGTTCATTTCCTGAGTCTTGGAGATTCCGCTTGAAGTGGTGAGTCCGTCTTGTTGGGAGAAATCCTTTGTTTTTTTCATTTTCGGGCATTGGCGCTTGTTGTCGGTTAGCAAACCAGCCAATTAGCCATTGGTGCTAGTTGTCAATGTACAAGAGTCGCGCGCCAGCTTGGCGCTAGTTGTCGATGTCAAGTTGAGCCAATTTGGGGTGTATGAAAATTGAGTTTTTTTCCTAAATCCTTCACCAAGTGTGTCTTTCCTTTGTTTTTTGCATCAGTATGAGCATAGATTACATTGCTCATTCTTTGAAATGTCTTCTTTCCATGATTTTTTTGATGTAAAAGGGAATGAATGCCTTGTTTTGATCTCTTTCTTTGGAAGTCCTCTTTGTGTTTGACCTCATATGTTTTGTCGCCTTTTTGAGGGATTTCGTTACAAAGTGTGTTTGAAACAAATCGATTGCATTCTTAGTGTCTTTGTTTACATCTCTTTTGCATTCATCCTTCATTAAGGAGATTTGCGTTCTTTTAGTTTTTCGTCGTGACAGTTTGCTTTTTCGTTAAAATGCATTAGATCACATTGCATTGAAAAGGATTTTTGAGATCCATCATTGAACTTAGATTACATTGTTTAGTGATTGAAAACTAGAAATCGCTTTGAGTGCATTCTCTTTCATTGAAATCATGCATTAAATAGATTCTCATTTCATCGAAAAATGCATTGAGTGCATTCTTATCATTTGAAAAGAAAAAGAAATTGTGCATAGATTACAATTGCATAGTTTTCGGGAAAAAGAGGATTTTGCATAGATTATAGTTTGGAAAAGTTTCGTTTTTGCGTGTTGTTGTTTGTTGCATCATTGTTTGAAGCTCTTCCCTTAACTAGATATCATTCATCGAATTTTTAAAAATTTTTCTTTTCTCATATAGCGCTATACGAGGAGATTGTCATATGACATACGCGTAGGGCCTTGAAACTGGAACATAATTGAAGATCAACCATAAAATTTACTCAATTTACCTAAGGAAGCATTGAAACATTAACGAAATATTTAGAGTCTAGGCTAGAGACGTGTTCGACGTCGTTAAACCCTAGTATTTGTCGTTCGCCTCTTGGCTTTTAGACAAGACTAGTACGGACTTGTGCTCCCCGTACCGTCGCAGTATATAAAGGGAGACCCCACTAGGTTTCAATCCTTTATCCATAGGAAGCTCGAGTCCGCCGTCCCTATACCCGTGATACACCGAATACAACATTCAGGGGAGATTTCCCGTACGTACGTTAAGTCCTTGGTTGATTTCTCTTTCATTTTGAATCCAAGGTGTATATTGCGGTTCACGGTTATTTGGTACACCCTTTGCCTAGTATTCCCGAGCGCGTCATTTTGATCTTTTATGACTCTTTAAATTTTTGAAAAGGTCATCAAGCGCTTGTCCTTTCACGCTTGTTTCCAATCCGAAAGTGATAGAGTCACCTTTTGCGCGTTTCTTGACTCTTAAAATATGGAAATCGGTAGAGTTTTGTTTCAATGTCATAAAAATTAACTCGCCCACTAAAATATTCCTGGTTAAAGTTAGTTTCCTTAGGGTGTTGTTCCAAAGATTGTTTCTAATGGCAACTTTTCCGGAGTTCACCAACCAAGGAATCCCTCCGATGGGAATCTCGGTCCTTTTCCTCCTTTTTGGAAATGTTGGTGCTCCTTATATGGCAGACGTTGTCCCTTCCCGGGTTAACATGTTGGGTTGCCTGTTTGGTTGTTTTCAACCTCTCGTGGTTCCGAATGTCTCGGCCTCATCGTTCAATCAATTCCTCCACCCGAACAACATCATGTTGATTCCAAGGTGGACCTCTCTCCCCTTCTTCGCCCTGTTTCTGCGTCCTCCTCTTCTACTTCGCACGGTGAAAGTTTGGATTCGAGTAACTAGGTGGATAAGAAGAAGAAGAAGAAGACAAAGAAGAAGAAGTCCGATAAAGGAGAGGTTATTTTCTGCGGCTTTTGCGCCTAAGAAGTCTCCTCTTGATAAACCTTCCAACCCTCCACGGAAAGTCAAGTTCCCTTGCATGTTGTGCATGGAGACCATCTTCTTCGAGATTTCCCGTATTCCCAAGGTACTCGAAGTATGGTCCAATCTGTCGTCCACCGTTGCCTTTGGCTTCCGGAGAGTCGGAGTTGGTACGTCTTCAATCGGTGCGGTAAAACTCTAAGAAGCGTGGTAAGATTACCAATCTCAGTAGGTTGTGTGAAGGGCACCATGCCATTCACCTTTACCCTTATATGGATGAAGCCAAGCGAGTCTTGGACAACCCAACTAGTTTTACACCATGCCTGCCCGCTAGTTATAAACGGCTTTCTTTGAGTCCGCCACCCGCTGATCCTACGATTGGTCAAGAGTCATCCTTGGTCAATCCCCGCTCGGGAAATTCCCATTCGGGAATCGTTCTCGACCAACCATTGGTTGTGGGATCGGTTGAACTGGTCCCGCTCACGGTGCACCGGGGTCTTTTCCGTGGAGAGTGGACCTCACATCCCCTCGGAGTTCTTCTTGTTTCTTCAGATTCCTCGGATTTGGAGAGAGATTCTCTGTCCCTACACCTCAGAGGCGGCTCCTCCACCTCTAGTGATGGAGGTTCCTAGAGATACTCCTCCGGCCTTCGAGATGGAGGTCATGGAGGAGGCTCCTGCGTCCGTAACATCTGAGGGAAGACCTTCTTCGATTCGATGGTAGCCCCTCCGAGTATTTTGGTCGCTTCCTTTGATTGGAATCGATTTGCGGGATTCCACCTTCCATCCTATGTGCCTTTCGAGATCACAGTACGAGGCTTTTTGGTCGGTTGTACCCAGTACCATTATAGACGAAGCGCGTCCGGTAGTGTTTTATCCTCAACTACTGGCAAGATTTTGGCTCGCGCACGCTTGCGCCTCGTACGCGAGAATCCCATGTTGGCATTTCACAGAAGAACGAGTCAACCGTTAGGGATCCTTCCAAGGTTACTTGTTACTTTGGGAGGTAAAAGCCGTCCATATGGACGTGATGGTTGTTCCCGGTGCCCCTTGGATTTCAATCTGATTTTGGGGCGCAATTACACCTATGCCATGGGACCGCTGCTTCCTCCCCTCTTTCGTGTGGTGTGTTTTCCACATGAAGGACGGATCGTGACCATTGATCGACTTCTCGTTTTCTTTGGTCCCGATGTGGCAACGGCCCACCATCATCCTCTTCCCTGGATTTTATCCACCCATTGTATCCGCCCACCCGTGCAGGTCAACTATGTGGCTACCTACCCCCGTGCCTCGTACTCGTGATAATGCCGTCGTGCATGGTGTGCGGGGGCATTGGGTCCCGACTTCCGAGGATGTTTTTCCTTCCATCGTGAGTGGAACTCTTGGAAGGCATGACTTCTTGTTCATTATGATGAGGTCCGTTCTGAGCACGCTCTTTTCTTGTGTCAAGCTCCTTAAAAAATGAAACAAGGTTGCTCGGAGCAGAGTTCCTTGTCTTGTGCCAAGCTCTTTAAACCATGAAACAAGGTGTCCGAGGATAGTTCTTTTAATGTGTCAACCTCGTTAAAACAATGAAACACGTTCTAGTTCAATTCGAGTCTTTGATAAGATCTCGTAAAATCCCGCCGAGCCTTTCTCTTGATCTCGTAACTTGAACCTTCACTCCATCCGCCTTTCATATGGATTGAAGCTTGGGGGCATGCACCTCGAATTGAGTCACCATCGTCAGGGGGCATGCTTACTTTTTTCAAGCATAGTTTATTTCCGTTTTAAGATTGTGTAAAAATGAAACCGGTTTCAAGCATAGTTTATCTTTGTTTCAAGCTTGTGTAAAAATGAAACCAACTTCTAGCGTAGTTTTTCTGATTTCAAGCTTGTGTAAAAATGAAACCTTTCCCATTTTACCTCTTGTGATTGTCATTTTATCACCTTTGCTTTTTGCTATATGAGCCTTGGTTTTCTCATTCCATCGTCACTATCTGCTGGCCGATCATATGCCTTCACTTGGTTGTTTTATCTGTTCTCGAGGAACCGTCGCGATGAGTGGTCTTGATTAGCCCGACCTCTTAACCTTTATTTGTTCCCGCGAGTTCCACCATTACCGGAACCCGCAGCCACCTTGTATACCACTCGTTCCTCCAGAAGAGTCATCTTTCGACTCTTTTCCGACTCTCTAAACATGAAAAGATTGCCGAGGCCCTTGTCGTTTCGATCTCGTTAAAGTGGCCACGAAACGACATCTACCCAAAGATACGTTTACCCATTTTTTCGGGGCTGGGATGGATTATTTACGAAAAAGGAATACCCTAGCCTATCGTGACTAGGAGGTTTTCTCAGCATAGTTTTCTACCTTTTTGGGTTCACGAGGAACTATTTACGAAAAAGGGACCGTTGGAGTTTACTTTTTCCGTTGTCTTTTTCAAACTCTCTAAACATGAAAAAGACGCCGAGTTCTTCCTTTGTCGGACTTGTTAAACCCTAATGACATCGGATTCGATCGTAATGATCGGTATTTGAGTTCCTCCTTCTTAGGGCTCATTAAATGTACTAGGAGGGACTTATATGACAAGCATATGCTATCCTATTCAAGCTTGTGAAAAAATAAAGAGGTACTCACCGAAATGGTGGGGAAAATGGAACCAACATCATTGTCGTGTCGTAAGTATGTCACTCTTGAACATGGCACTTGTCCGCATTCGTGTCGGGTTGGGGACATCTCGATCTCGCTTTTTCACTTGCCTCCGTGGGTTTGGGTAATCCCTTTTGACCTCTCATCGCTCTTTGCCTCGTCACTATGACCTTTGATCTGTTTGATGTCAAATACCGCCAAATCCACCGTCATGCCGTCAATATGTTCAAGAGAAGTTGACCTCGCAAATATCAACCTCCCTCTCGATTCTCATCTCGATCATGATTCACAAAAAAACATTATGTGTTTCTCGTCTCGTGTCGATGATGTGGGAAACGCTATGGCCCACCTTCGATCAAGGTCACTTCATGTCGACTTCAGCTCATTATCCGGGAGTCTGATCTAGAGACTCCTTCCGGTACCTTGGAGCTCCGCATGCCTCAATGGTAGGTTCTTCGCATTCGACGTAAGGTTTTCATCATTGGCCTCACGATTGAGTGATTCTCGCGGGTGTTCGACGTCGACTCATCGTTCACATGCCGTATATTGTACTGCCGCAGTGACCTTGAGGACCATTGGAATTAATGGTAGACTTCTCGTCGCTCATAACAGACTTTTCATCATTGGTCGGTAATCGCACTTTATGTTCTTGCATGTCCGACTTCACTCACATATTCGCATGCTTGAACTTGTACTGTGTTCGGGAGTCGAGATGGAGCGCAAGACCTTGGATTGTGTCTCGTTGTAATCCGAGTCTGCGATATTGTGGATTATTATTTACATGACTCACCGATTGGATGGCTCCGACCATACCTAAGTCTATTTATCGATCCTCCCGGGATAGGCTGGCGTCCATGCCTTGGATCTCTATTATGGTATACTCGTTATGGATGGTCGCGCCCATACCACGCATATATTTCATGTATCCGAGAAATCGGTTGTACTTTCGCTCACGCAGGCTTTTCCGATGGCGGTGTTTTCGATCTGCATGTTCTCGTAAAGCATTTCTCTCTCTCTCTCTCTCGGGGCCTCATGCTTTAGGGGGCATATGTTACACAAGACTTTGTCACCGTCCCTACCATTCCTCGGCCCGCACATTGGAGGGCTCATTTTGTGACTCGTAAGAAGTGACATGGCTTGAAACCACTTTCATGACATCCCTCCCGAACAAGAGCTTTCATTGCTCGAAAGACATCTCCTTGTGAAAAACCCTAAAAATGGCCCTTTTAGCGTTGGCGCGTAGTAGGCGGTTCAGCACCCGCGCCAATGGGGAAAAATACTTCAAAGAGGCCGCGTCGAGTTGGCACTCTATCCCGCATTCGCACTCACGCCGACCAATTTAAGGAGTGTTTTTAAAAAATAAATGGCAGGAAGTTTCGTCCTAACCCGATCTAGGAGCTGATATCTATCTTGAGTTGGGAGAGGTTTGACTACGGGTTTCCATAGAGAGGAAGTGGTTTTCCACCTCTCATGGAAGCTTCCTTGAGGATAGGGCCAATCCCACGATTATAGGGATCCCAACTCCCTTCCTCCATCTATAAAAGCTTGCCCATATTCATTGCAAGCTAGTCTTCAAGTTTCCAAGTCCCTCAAGAGCTTTCACATCCTTATGCTGCAAGAGCCTTCTTGATTCCCTTAAGGCCAAATCCAAGCAAGGAGACTATTATCAAGTATCCGGAGAGAGAGGCTTGTCCCATCCTTGACGAGGCTTTATCGAGACGTGTTCTGCCGACGACCCGCCAAAGGAGAATTCGGCGTCGAAGCTTTGGTTGTATTCTTCTTTGACTCTTTAATGATAAGCGACTATTGGTTATGGTTCCACTCTTGTTCTTGATTATGTTCATGAGTTATGTCCTCTTCGACGACATATAGTTGTATATACTAGATTTTATGCTTGCGTTTGTGTTGTTTCTTGCATGTGCAGTGTCCCAGCCACCGGAGATCATGAGGATTGTGATCGCCGGGGCAAAGGAACGGGGAGCACCACCTCTTCACAAACGACGCCGTTGGATTCCGAGTGCAAGCCTTCCCTCGCAAGTCGGTTTAGTTATGATTAGGAACCTACACTCGTAGCGTGTTTGATTGTTTCTAGACCCGATCCCAGAGCTAGTAGGGATCGCCTGCGTAGCAGAGGGGATTTACCTCCTCAACACCAGAGGTGAGGGATCTACAACTCTCAACTCTCCATGCTCACCTACTTGAAGAGTGAATAAAATTTTGTCTGAGGCCCAGGGGATTTTGATTTTCTTAAATTCATCCTCGACAACGACGCCGAAATATGTTGTAGCTCCTGAGACATTCTAGAGTTGTGATAGACCGATGTCTATGACATATTAGCATAGCAAGGAGCATATAATATAGTGTAAGAAGTTGTCGACTTCAACTCACATGCTATCTCCTATAAACAGGGGAAATGAAATAGAATGGGACCAAACTCTGACGACACGGGAAAAGAGATACTACGAGAGGCAAGATGCGAACTCTAATACAAAAGCAGCAGTACAATTCGTAGACAGCTATCTTGCAAAAGCGGGTCGATCTCGAAATACTTCACGGACATAAATTATCGTGGGAGGTGTATGTAGTGAAAGAATTATTAGGAAGATACTAGTTAACATTGAGTCGATACCCGGATATACAATACCACCATGCATGGGCTTATCAATCTAAGAATCCATACATGATAATAGCATTTTAAAATCACCCTCCCAAAGCAGCTAATATAGCAGAAGTATGGTTTAGATGAGTAATGGAACAGAATATCATGCATGAGCCATATTTAAAGTGCTTGATCGATCCAAGCATGGGCATCAACTAGGATGAATCCATACCAGACAATCGAGTGAGCCACTCGTATTCCAAAACATGATACAAGAAAGATGGATGAAATGAAATGTTATATTAAATAATACATAAAAGAGAGTTACATACTGCAAATACCAAAGACCGAATCCCTCTTTGACGGATATAACTCCTCCTCACCTTTGAGACCCTATGGGCTTTGAACCTTCATATCGTAGTTTTTACAAAAATGTATACAAAAAGCCTTTCACCGCATAATTTTCTGATAAAAAATATGGAACCCTTACAATGCGTTTTTTCATGGTTTTTATAGGAGAAACCAAAACCTAGTGAGAGAGGTAGGTGATGAACATTTAATTTGCATAATTAAAAACAAAATCGCGAAACACTTGCGCCAATGTCTTTGAATGACTATGCTCATGTCTTGTTTGTACTTTAGGCCCTGATTTCGAAGTAAATGCACCTAGTAAAAAATATCTTCAGGGAACACGATAAAGCAGTAAAAATCACACAAATATCCGTCCTTGCACGGAAAGAAAACTCAGTTGAAATAAAGCCTTGAGGACATTGTTTTACGTGTATAGATCTTTCGAATGATGTGCGGGATCTTCAATTTGGTACTCGCTTCAAAAGGCTAGGATAAGGCCCCCTAAAATCTTCGACTACCGCTTTAATTCTCTGCCGATCACCGATATTCTTTATCTTCCCCATTGATATCTCCATCTCGTGAAATCGGTGCCTTGAATGTCCCCTGCAGGGGTTTGACAAATTTGGATCTCCGCCTCTTAAATAGAAGTCTTGTCGATTTGGCTTCCGAGGACTTTCTTCATAATTCTGCTCCAAAAAATGGTCCTTTGACGTGTGCTCGCTCTTGTAATGGATGCTCTGAAAATTATGATAATTCTCATCGCTATCAGCACACAAAACACACAAATCGTGAAGGAAACAAATGCATGGGGGACGACAATGCAATGGAGACGGCATCGGGTATGAGCGACGTGATGAAGCTGACGGAGACATGCGGGTGGTGGCTACGAAGAAGATGCGGTGGAAATAATGCGAAGTAGGCCGTCGTAGTTTATGATGCGGGACATTAAAATATAACATATGAATGTAATATATAAATGGCGGAGGAAGAAATGTGATAACACGTGGGATGATGACATGGAGGGAGACCCGGGTCAACGGCGAGGGTGATCAAATCTAGCCGTCCGATCCCCAGGGGAGGAGATCGACGGTTGAAAGAGCGTCGGGGATGATAGACAGTGCGCTAGGGGGCTTGATTTTCTTGCGTTAAATCCCATGCAACTTCTGAAGCGCGATGACCATCGGATGAAGGCTCTCGGATCGGACGAGCTGGTGGATGAATATCGTCTGCGCGTCTTTGTCCGGGACAATAATGCGCGATGGAGGGCGGTATTCGGGCCATACGTGAGGACACGTGGTGAGCATCGTATGGAATCGACCGGGCCGAGGATAATTACCGCCTACCGCTGAAAGGCGATGCGATACTACCACTTGGTTTTGAACAGTGTTTTGGGCGTGGGGACCACTAGGACGAGTGCATCGCGAACCGTAGATTTTATGATTTGATCGGACGGTGAACAGAGCAGAGCTACAGGGCAGGCAGATGAGAAAACGTCGTTCGATTTGCACGGATCGATCGGCTCGAGATGAGCCCAATATGTATTGGATAAGCGTCCCCGTCGACTAGCGCCCTAGTCTAGCATCCGAGTTACATGGGGAAAAAGAACAGAGGGGCTAGGGCCAAAGGAGCCATGCCCTCGAATATTTTCAAATATGAATCTCTAGCCTTTGATAATGTGTTTTGGAGGCGGGAAATGGTGACGATGGGCGTGAGAATCATTTTCCAAGGTCGAAAGGGGGGAATCTCGAAAGCTCGAGCTGATTGCCCGTGAAATTTTATAGGAAACGAATTATGATCAACATCGAGGGATGGATCTTCATCGAAGAATGAAGATGAAGAAAATTGCGCTTTGGCTTCCAAAGAAAGGAAAGGGAAGTGGAAGAAAAAATCCTTCTAAATCGGTGCGAAAGGCAAGAAGCGGGACTTGTCCAAAATGAAGTGTTTTCATCGTCACGAGCATGGACATTTCGCCACTAAATTTGTCCACGGAAGAAGAAGAATAAGCAGGGGTCAGCTGGATTTGCAGATTGGAGAGGCATTAGCCTCACAATTTGAGATAGATTTTTCTTTGATCGCATGCTTGGTTTCAAGCTGCATGGGATCGGTGTGGTATCTTGACAGTGGTGCGTCTTTCCATATGACGGAAGACAAAGAGTTGTTCGATGACTTGGAGGAGAAGGACCTCCGTATGCATATAGAGATGGGCGATGATGTCTCGAGTACGAGTGCGGCGGCATTGGGACCATTACCTTTGAGAGGGAGTCCCAGTAATCCATTCTTGTTAAAGAATGTCATGCATGTTCCGTGTCCGAAGAAGAACTTGGTCTCGGTCGCAATGTCTGGAAGACGAGGGGTTATGATGTTGCTTTTCAGTGAGGGAAAAGCCTTCCTTTGACATAAAACAATGGGTCAAACCAAGAAGATAGGGGTTCGAATTAAGAACCTCTACAAGCTAGAGGTAGATGGTTGCGTTGCAATGGTAGCCAAAGCGAGAAGACGTGGTGAGCCGGGGATGAGGGCGAATTATCGCACGAGAGATTGGGCCATCTTCACCATGGCGCTTTGAAAATTTTGCAACAAAGTTTCTCATCGGACTTCACAAGGGGTACTCTTGTGCAGTCGATCGATGCAAAGGATGTACAATGGGTAAGTTTGTGAAGACCACCTTTCATGAGAAGGAGAACCGTGCTTCGGTGATCCTGGAGAGAAATTCACACGTACGTGTGTGGACCATTCTCGCGTTGCTTCAACAACGAAACACGGGTATTTTGTGATATTTTTTTGACGAATTTTCTCATAAATTTGCTCGGATCTTCTTCATGCAGAAGAAGAGTGAAATGTTCTCAAAGTTCCGTGAGTTCAAGGCATTGGTGGAGAAGGAGCTCGGGAAGCGGTGAAAGCTCTAAGGAGCGATAATGGTGGTGAATACATCTCTCGGCGAATTCAAAGACTTTTGTAGAAAAGAGGGAATTCGAAGAGAACTCATAGCGCCTCATAACCCACAGCGAGAATGGGGGTCATGGAGAGAAAGAACGGAACAATCATGGGTCATTGCATGAGCGATGTTGCATGATCGGGTGGGCCTACCAATGCACTTGTGGGCGGAAGCATGCAACACTGTGGTTTATGTGCAAAACCATTTCCCTCATAGAGTACTTGGCATGAGTACACATGAAGAATCTTTTTCCCGGTAAGAAGCTCGATATTTCTCATTTGAAGATTTTTGGCTCACCTGTTTACATTCATGTGACAAAGGAAGAAAGGAAGAAGCTCGGAGTCGATCGCAAAAGTTGGGATATTTGTGGGGTACACAAAAACACCCCATAACTATCGTGTGTATTTTTCCAAACAGATCGGATGATCTGTTATGCGATGGGATATAAAATTCAATGAGGTGAAAGCCATGAAGTTGTCGCTTGAGAGGGAGCTACACTTGCATGCGGAGGAGGAACTTCTTGTTCCCAAAGATGAGCCTCTCGGATGTGGATCATCCATAGGAAGAGATTCATGGAGTGGAGGAGTCCACTCATGCGGAACCAAACATCGAGACAAGGCGAAAGCGTACCACGTGAAAGCCGAGAGACCGAAGGTGGATGCGGCACGTAATGTAGGAGTCCCTACATCACGAGCGCGAGACAGAGGCAGATCACACGACCGATATCATCGGATACATGGCTCTTATGAGCAAGTGTATTGTGACGAGTGCCATCTTCTTTTGAAGAAGCGGCACAGAAGCCCACATGGGTAGATGCCATGGTCGAGGAGTATGACTCCATTGTCGAAACAATGCTTGGGAGATTGTTCCAAGGCCGGTGGGGGAAATCGATTGTAGGATCAAGATGGATCTACAAGGTAAAGCAAGCTATCGATGGGAGCGTCGAGAAGTATAAGGCAAGATTTGTTGCCCGGGGGCTTCTCACAGATTGAGGGGATTGACTATGAAGAAACCTTTGCACCTGTCGCACGGTATTCTTCTATACGTGACCATCCTTGCTCTCTCAGTGCAGATGGGTTGGCACATTCATCGGATGGATGTGAAGACTGCGTTCCTTAATGGGATCATTGAAGAAGAGGTGTACATTGAGCAGCACTGAGGATTTGAGATCTTGAGCGTAGTCGCATATGTGCGGACTCAAAAGAGCGTTGTATGGGCTAAAACAAGCACCTCGTGCTTGGTACACTTGGATCGACGAGCTATTTCATCTGGACTTGGCTTCACCAAGAGTGAGGCGGTTGTAAACCCTGTACCGTGATTGTGGTTGAGGGTAAGCTTTTGATCATTGTACTTTATGTTGATGATTTGATACTAACAGGTGATGAACAGTTGATACACTCATGCAAGGCTGATCTTGCAAAGGAGTTTGAGATGAAGGATTTAGGCCTCCTTCATTATTTCCTTGGATTGGAAATATGACAGCGGGAAGGTGAACTGTTTCTGTCTCAAGGAAAGTATGCCCAGGAGATACTCGGAGAAGTTTCACATGCAAGGTCGCAAGCCTATCGACACTCCTCTTCCAAGAAATTGGAAGAAATAGGATGCTACATCAGCGAGAGGTAGTGGATGCCATTGTTTATCGACGATTGGTGGGTTCACTCATGTATTTATTCAATACAAGATCGGACATATGCTATGCGGTGAACCAGCTTTCACAAGCGATGGTTAAGCCTACCAAGCTCTTTTAAAAGGCGAGGCAAGCATGTCCCGAGATATCTCGAGGGGCACATATGAGTATGGTTTATTGTACAGACGGAAGGATGATGTGAATTTGCATGGCTTCACGGATGCAGATTGGGCAAGAAGCCCAACAGACATGAAAGAGCACATCGGGAGGGATTTTCGGTATCGGATCTACAACAGTTTCTTGGTACAGCGAGAAACAAAGATCCGTGGCACTCGGTCCGTTGGAAGGCGGGAATACATGGCAGCAAATTTAGCCGCATGTGAGGCTATTTAGATGAGGAAGATTCAGTTGGTTTGTTCGGTTCACATTTAGATCCCATGGTGATTCATTGTGATAATCGAGTTGCATTAAAACTCTCGGTTAATCCCTGTGTTTCATGATAGATCTAAACATATTGATATCCGATATCACAATATCGAGAGATTATGTGTAGCGGAAGATCATGTTGCTTCAGTACATTCCTACGAGAGGATCAAGATGCGAGATATTCGACGAAGGCGCTCACCGGAGTAAATTCGAATACCATAGAGGCAAGATCGGGGTGAAGGATAATCCCTATCTTGTTGAGAGGGAGTGTTGAGATTCAACAAGATGATGCGAGCTTAGTGAAAAGAGTCGCCTTCACTAAGTGGGCCCGTGAGCTATTTTTGGCGCAAGTTTATTTTTAGACTATGTCTATTTTTTAGACATGTCGATCATATTTCGGAAGTTGCAGGGATGCTATTTGTGAATGGTTGATCAAGTTGGAAAAATAGATGAAATTCTATTTTTTATAATATTGGGCGAAGTCTATTTATAGATCGTCAATCTAAAAATAGATGCATGTCGATTATTATTAGCTCTTAATAATAATCAGACTCTAAACAACAACTTATTCTCTTGGAGCTCTTTAGTTCGATGCACGGATGTGGCACAACAAATTGATGTAAGGAATTACACTATTCCCGAGGGTTTACTGGGAGCTAATGCATGGAGGACTCGAGTTGGAACTCAAGTGGCAGAGTTATGACACAGTTGGAAGAAGTAGTTACGGAGTTGTATTTAGTTTAACTCGGTTAGACTAAGTTGAGCTAGTTGTATCTAGTCTAACTGAATGATACAATAGTGAGAGTGGAGTGAATTAATTAGTTAATTAATTCACAAATAATATCTCATTTATCAATCGAACTATACAACAGATTAACTACAAGTACATGGCGATTTCAGTGGAGACCAGGTGGAGAGATAGGTGAAAGGGCAAGATAGACTATCTCGTTGTGACTATTAGTGATGCATTGATTGCATCACACACATATTGGAGATGCCAATGAGGATTGCGCAATGCAATCAAGGGTGATTCGAATTCATTTAGATCTATTCTTCACCGAGAGATTGCGCAGTGGAGGCGAGCTAGTAGATGGCAAAGATCGGTGCATGGATTTGCAAGATTGGGCCCTGATTAGTGTATGACGATTGTACGATATCGAGAGCTTGTGATAAGCATTGTATGTTTGTATGAGATTGTCATATGATCTCCATGTTACATAATATATAGTTGGGGTTTTCGACTTCGAGCTTTCTCGGTTAAAAAAGCTGTGTTATGTGCGATTGAATATTTTTTTGTTTATGCTTCACATGTGTGTGCAATTAATTTTTCCTCAAAAAGATTAACAAGTGGAATAGATTCAATATCTTGCATAAAGTTAAATAGTGTGAGATCAGGTGGATCTTGGAGATATGCATGCTTAGTGCATATAATTTATACATAGATATCATCAAATGCATCCACACATAAGGGGAATATAAACTATACTCCGAAAAGGAGCCGAGAGTGTGCATTCAACTAGTAAACAAAAGAAAAAAAAGGTAAAATAAACGAACCCAACTCACTTGTATGAATTTGTTTTTTCTTCAACTTGACTTACGACCTATGCTTCCAATGATGGCATTGTAAATCAGTGATATAAAACAAGAAAGCAAGGAGGCCACTTATTATTATTACCGAAGGCACCCCAACTTCAATTCGAGTCCACTAATACTAGCTTGATGTATGTTATTTTCCTTACACTATGAAGAGAGTGCTTCTTTAGTGTTATAAGAATCTCATTATATAAGTTATGTCCTTAGCCACATTTCATATTTTTGTTACATCTACTATAAGAAAAAAAAAGTGTGCTTACAATCCTTAGGGACAAGAGATATTTTTTTTCTAATTTGTGCTTACACGTCGCTCATTGCTACACATGGGAAAGGATGCACCTATATCCATTCAAACAAAAAGATGCATAAGTAGTGTATGCATGGATTTACTAAAGCAAGAGTTTCCTTTTGTGTTCGAGTGCCAATAAATAGAGAAAAGTGTCTTGGTTGACGAAGGTAAGCCAAGTTCCCCCTTCAATCCAAAAGATGTTGTCAAGTTACCACTTCTTTGGCAAGCCAAGTTAGTTGATTTTAATAGAACAATGAATAAACCTTTGATACAATGAATGATTCCTGGTTTCAATTTTATGATGAGTTGCAACTTGCTTCAAAGAGCCATTTAGGGACATGTTGTGAATTTTGCACTGGGGGTGTAAAAACCAAGATGCATCATTTCTCTTCACACATCTCTTGTTTATTTGGCTTTTTAACAAATAGTTTTTATTCTTTATTTGGTTTTTAACATCCATTGTTTGATTCCAAAAGAGATAGAATGAAGGGGGGATGGCAAAGAGAATGATGTACTTAAAAAAAATTAATTCTCAAAAGACTCTGTTGTATTTGCAAAAATGTTGTTTCACACAACCTTGTTTAAAGAAAGATTAAAATATTATGATTTGTAATAAGCTATATAAAATTAGTTTAATATTATTAAATATGAATGATTATTATTATTATTTTATTTAAATATTTATTTAACTTTGAAAGTACATATATTTATTTATATTATTAAAAGAATTATTTTTAAAATATTTGAATAGACCATAACTTGAAAGTCTTATTGCATCCTTTCGAATAATATATTGCCATGTGGATAATTGCGTCACATATTTTATCCACAACTTCCGAATATGTTGAGATATTCGGGCATGATTATTAAATATTTGTGTAGTGATTTTTTCATTTTTTAGGCTTTGTAAGAAAATCATCCAAAATTAAAATATTTAAAAAACAATTTATACTTGGGTAAGTACCATATTGTAAATGTATAGACATCTCAATTTATTAGTTCATTCCAAAGCAAGAATATAAGATTCGATTTTCCTATTAACATTGTTAATTTAGTATTGACTAATGTAAGTTATAAAGTTTTATGTAATATTTTCTAGAGCATGATTCCTAACTTGAGTGGTAAGAACTAAGTTGTCGTGCAACATTTGTTTTAAATGATTTTTTTACATTTACAATATATAATCAAATTTAACCTTCCTCTTTGGTGTTCCCTTCCCCTAGTTCGAGGGTATGCTCATTGTTATGATTATGACAATTCATAGCACTTGGAATAATGGAGGTACTATTATCCATTGGTTCCCGTGAAATGGTAAGGTTATTATATCCTCCATTGGATATGGCAAGCAACATTAGCTACTTTCAAAGAGAAAGTTATGCTTATTCCCTACCGATTTGTAATCTTGGAGCAAATCATCAACAAATAGGAGAACGAGGTAGCATGGAAGGTTGGTTCTATCCTCTCATCCCCCCAATACGAGGTTTCAAATCAACCATTAGGTCAAGTTCCCCCGCTTTAAGCAACATACCTTTGTTCTGCAAATGCAAGACAATTATTAGAACCAACAACAAAACTAGTAGCAAGGAGCTATTATCGATACATGGGACATGTTTCTTATCATCGATATATGGCTCTTTTTATAAATTGACATCCCGCATAGTAAGCTCCCTCGACACACTAGACCTTTGAAGAAATCCCTCACCTCCAAACCGTTCACCCAACTTACCTCTGAAACCTGTTCAAAATTTGATCCCCAATCTCCAATAATACATTAAAAAACCTTTCTATATCAAATATTATTATATATATTTTCTAACGTTTAAGGTTTAAGACCCTTAAGCTTCTTGTTGTCGACAATTATTTTCTACCCTAGAGACGACTCTAGAGTTGCTATAGACCAAAGTGCCTAGGACATCTTAGCATAGCAAGGAGCTCATAATATAGCTTGGGTTGTCAATCCAAAAGCTCTCTTACTATCACTTGTGAAACAAGGAAATTAGTTTAAATGGAACCAAACTCTCTCGTAAGTCTGATACAAAGATAAGAATAATGTAGGAACAGACATGCAAACTCCAATACAAAAGCATCGAACGCTTAAGAGACAACTTACTACAAAGAGGGCCAGTTCAAATAATATGCCACAGAAATCAAATATCGGGAAAGTGGGTGCAGTGAAGAAACATGAAGAAGATACTAGTTAGCATGAGGCCGATACCTGAGATACACGACAAAACCACATATGGGCTTATCCAACTAAGAATCCATACATGACAATGGCATTTTAAAAGCACCCTCCTCAAGTAACTAATATAGCAGAAAATATGGATGAGATGAACATGGAACATTATATCATGACTAGGCCTATTTAAAGCACTTGACTAATCCAAGTATGGGCACCAACTAGGATGAATCCTTACTTAAGACTAGTGAGCCACTCGCATTCTAGAACATGATACAAGAAGATAAGTAGCATGAAATGAGATATTATATTAACACATAAGAAAAGATTACATACTCATGGAATACCAAAGACCGAATCCTCATTACAGATTTATAACTCCTCCTCACCCTGAAACCCTACGGGCTCACGAGCCTTCATACGTAAAAACCTTACAAGATGTATACAAAAGCCTTTCACCGCACAGTTTGTCGATAGAAATCGGAACCCTTACAATGTCTTGTTTACGGGTATTTATAGAAAGAACAGAAAAAATCTAGAAAAACCGGGTCGGTCATGTACATTTAATTTGCCCGATTTGAATGACTCGCGAGAAAATATTCACGCCCATACTTGCTCAATTAATGTGATGTGTCGTATGTACTCTGAGGTCGGCTCCCAGTAAATGTTGTAGATTCAAATTCTTCCAGGGGATAAGGTATGAAGAATAAAATACAAGACATTATGTACTTCTTCCGAGATGAAAATCCGTTGAAATTGAACATGGAGGATATGATTTTATGCACTTGTACCCTTTGCCTCTCGGATGCTTGGATTACCTTGATCTTCAACTGATATTCTTTGTTGTGAAATTAATGTCTTCGACTACCAAAACCTACCCTTTGAATTTCTCTCGAAGGATTTGGTAAATTCCCGGCTGACTTCATTAAATGAGGATCTTATCGATAATATCTCCCCGAATCCCTGTTCCATTATTTTGCACTCGTCGAATAAACCTGCGAAATGCACTCGACCTCGTAATGTAAGCCACGAAGTACGATGGTTCTTTAAAATCACACACCCGCAAAAATCCACAAATATCATAAAAGAAACCAGATTCGGGGCTATGGACACGACAAAGACAACGAGGATGGTGATATGGACTAGGTGGAGAGGTAAGACGATGTGGAGTGGTGGGAATATGAAGCGGAGGGATAGCCGACGGGCCGACGAGGAGTTAAAATGTGAAACATAGCCGTCACGTACAAATAGAACATACAAACGATGGGAAACATGATGTACACGTGGAGTTGGTGACACGGAGGTGGACATGCGAGCGATCGTGTGGGGTGGGTAACGTGGAGGAACAAGAGCAATGGTGGAATAGTCAACGACGAAAAGGGAATAGATCCGGGCCACACGATTAAAGACATAATCGACGGTTAATTATTTACCGGGGGTGACGGATGGCGGGCCCGGGGAGATTAACATGTGGACTAAACTTGTGCAGCTCCGAAGCACGGTAACCATTAGATGAATTTCTTTGGATCGGACTGTCAATATAAATTCCGCCGCATGTCTTTGTCCGCAAGTTAACGTGTGAAATGGGCGGTTTGGATATCGTACACGAGACACGCGTCACCCGGCGTATGGCGCCGGGTCCGCGGGAAATACTACTTGCACGGAATAGGTGGTGCGGAATGAACTGCCGGTTTCGAAGGCACGGGAGACCACCACGATCTGGATTGATCGCGGGCCATTGATTTAATTGATATTGGACGGCTACGGTTGCACCCGAAAACCGAAAGGGGTAAGCTCTCGTCTGCTCGGCACACGGTTTTGCGCCGGGTCTGTGAGATTCAAAGCCAAGGGGCTAAGGCCTCGGGGGCTAGGCCCACGTATTTTAATTGCGGGTTTTTAACTCTTGCGCAATGTATTTTATGAGCGGAAATGGGAGTGTTAAGCGGAAATATGGAGGTTTTAGGCCGCGGCAAGGGTTCGAAGCAGATTCGTAAGAGGTCACGAGGTCAAAAAATTTATATGTAAGGGTGACATGTACAACATCGACTCCATCCGGGGACGGCATGTTCATCCTTGGACATGTCGAGAACCCGCAGACCATCCGATCATTTTGTGCAGACTTTCAGCGCTTCGACACCTCTAGTTTTCATTTTATAATTCATCGACGACACACACATTATTAAAAGAATGATGAAACAAACAAAAAAACTAATGTACAATATAATACACCAGGTTGTCTTTGCCTCTCCGGGTCCCATACTTTGCTTTGTCTGGTATCCATTAGTTGCATTATTCTTCAACTGTACCCTTCTATGTTTCCATATTTTGTTACTGCAACTTGCCTCCGACTATGCTTTCACTTTTCTGTTCTTGTTCTTCCATTGCAAAATTTTCTCTCGCTTTCTTGTCTGCTATCTGCTCGTTTATGAGACACCTTCATCATCGAGTCTTCTAATGCTCGTCAATTTCCATGTCCAGACTTTTTCTTTTGTCTGGGAACTTACTTTGCCCACCGCTATCTTTAATATGGCTCTTGAAAGCCTCGATCGCCT
Source organism: Pinus albicaulis (assembly GCA_034641835.2). NCBI lineage: Eukaryota > Viridiplantae > Streptophyta > Pinopsida > Pinales > Pinaceae > Pinus > Pinus albicaulis. Next base: position 96,156,535 of record CM076582.1, read on the forward strand.
TCTTCTTGTATTTTGAAAGGCAGTGGGATCTCTTCTTTTTGTTCCACAATAGCTGACTTTGAAAAATTTTCTTTTCTGCGGCAACATGCTTGCTAGAAAGGACCCTTGATCCTTCTTCAAATGTTTGCAGGGAAATGCACATAAGGATCATGAAATGCTACCCAGTTAAGAGTATCCGCGAGCGAGGCTTCAACCAGGATTTTATCTCCTTTCACTGGATCGAGAAGAAGACTCTCTTGAGAGAGAGAATCTCCTTCATTCTCTAAAGCTGGAGGACTCATCGTATATCGGAGCCGAGTCCTTTTGGAGCTCCGGTATATTCTCGCTCTGCTCGTGGCCGAGCTCGTGAAAAGATCCATGAATTCTTGAGCGAGGGCTTGCTCCATTATTTCCTCTTTTTCAAGAGAAAGCTCAGTTGTTTTCATCTTGCTCAAGAATCTCTTCTTTGCTCTCCTCCCCTCCTTCTGTATTGAATCATATTTATTCAACATAATCTCCGACAACTCCGATTTCTTCATTCCATGGGTTAAAATCTTCCACCGAATTTCCTTCCTCGCTTCTTTGACTATCAAATGGTGTCAAATTTCTTTCATCGACATCAATCTCTATGTTGGAGAATTCACCTTCTATTTCTAGGAATCCCGTCATCCTGTTCTTCATCCTCAAAGACTCGGCGGTTGCTTGATATTATCCGGGGGTGAGTGGTGCTTCCGGAGGAAGTATGAAAGAGGTGACTCGAGATTGATATGCTCAGGGTTGTTTCAATGATTCGACCAAGGGGACCGGAATTTTGATCTTCTCAAGTTCTTTTTGCAAATTGAAAGCAAAAGGGGACTTTTCTATTGAGACTTCTTTGGACTCTTCATTTCGCTCTTGAGTTCTCGGTCCGCTTCCTTGAAGATTTCAGATCGTATCTTCTATTGAAATGTGCTTGCATGAAATCATTAAATTGTTGACAATAATGGTCAATTTACTGCTTCTTCTTCTTCTTCTTGCAATGGACATTCCATTTCATCATGGTTTGAGAAAGCAAGATTTGAATCTTCTAGTTCATAAGCGGCATCTTCAGTGGAGTCATCTCTTGGACCTTCCATGTACAAGGGATGTGGTACTCGATCTTCTCGCTCCTTTGCTTCCTTGGCAATATTTGCAATGGTGGTCTCTTATACTGGGGATTGTATCCTCTGTTTGGAGCATTATAGAAATTCTTGGGAGTCTGTATTCTTAGCCTCCAACTCAAGCTTGACCATCTTCTTAACCATCTTACTTATTTCATCCATCTTATTTGCATCCTTATCTTGATTAGAGGTGGAAACCTCTTCTTTGCCTCTCCTCCTAGCATCCCTGTTCGGCTTTTCCCTTTGATTTACCAGATGGGCGGCAAAATTTGCCTCCAACTCTAAAGCATCTGTCTGAGCATTATCCAAAATGACGAGCATTCTTTCCCCATGACTGAAACCAAATTCTTAGTCAAAGGTCTGCTACAAAAACAACTTTAGCAGCGAGTTTGATGAGGCTTCATATCAAGAAGAAGGCTCAAATACAATTTATTAATCTTTTAATAAATTCTGCCACCCCCTCATTTGGTTTCTTCTTCGTAGTATTGAATTCAATAAGACAAAGCCCATGATCTTTCTTTTTCTCCCCATTTCCTGAGAAAAAAATTCTTCCATTCTTTCCCGTGTATTTATAGAGCGGTCTCGCCAATGTTTTAAACCATTTTCGTGCCTTGCTGATCCGGAGATTGAACAAATAGTCTTAAGACCACATCCAAATGCTCTACATTAAAGTTTTCCGCAAAAGAGCAGAAAGTCTTGAGATGTTTCTAAGCATCAATCTCATTCTCACCATTAAACCCGGGCAAGATTTTCAAATAATCTCGAGGCATATCATTCAACACTTGGGGGTAGGGCCAAGGGAGCATATTTGTTCAATAGGAAAGCGGGGAACATTAGCCATTGGAGGAGGTGGGGGGTTGTGCAACAATTTGAGGTACAAATGAAGGAAGAGGAGGAGGAGGAAGTGGAGTGTGTATAATAATAGGAATGTACTTGTATGACAGACGCCGAGGTGTAGATGGAAACGAGTTCACGGTTAACAAACGCAGACACCTCGGTAACTTCTTTTACTTGTTCGTCCTCGGGGGTAGGACAAAAGTTCCCTTTGATTCCAGAGACCTCCCCCGGGCGGGCTATCCGAGTAGTATTTAGGATTTTCCTCGATGGAGTCGGGATTTTCTACTTGGATTTCTTGAGAAGAGGAAGATGGACAATCTTCTTTGAAAAACTCGGGGATTTCAGCACGGGGCTGATTTCCTTTCTTTCCAACTTCCCCTATGTATAATTTTCTCCGGGTCGGATACAAAGGATGTCTTTAACTTAGAGGAATCTGACCTCAAATGTGGCTTACGAGGAGCCGGGACTACCAATAAATTTATCAAATAAAGAACAGTGGAGTCGCCAAGGTGAGAGATACGCAACTCTTCAACTCTCTCGTGCTCACTCGATTAGAGAGTGAAAAAAAATTGTCGAGGCCCTGTGGAAAGCGATATTCTCAAATTAGTCCCAGCAATGGCGCCGGAAAGATGTTGTCGATAATTATTGTCTACCCTAGATACAGACCCTAGAGTTTCTATAGACCAGGTGCCTAGGACATCTTAGCATAGCAAGGAGCTCATAATATAGCTTGGGTTGTCAATCCAAAAGCTCTCTTACTATCACTTGTGAAACAAGGAAATTAGTTTAAATGGAACCAAACTCTCTCGTAAGTCGATACAAAGATAAGAATAATGTAGGAACAGACATGCAAAATCCAATACAAAAGCATCGTAGCAGTTAAGAGACAACTTACCGCAAAGAGGGCCGAGTTCAAATAATATGCCACGTAAATCAAATATTAGAAAGTGGGTGCGGTGAAGAAACATGAAGAAGATACTAGTTAGCATGAGGGTCGATACCCGGATACACAAAAAAACCACATATGGGCTTATCCAACTAAGAATCCATACATGACAATGGCGTTTTAAAAGCACCCTCCTCAAGTAACTAATATAGCAGTAAAAATATGGATGAGATGAACATGGAACAATATATCATGACTAGGCTTATTTAAAGCGCTTGACTAATCCAAGTATGGGCACCAACTAGGATGAATCCTTACTTAAGACCGAGTGAGCCACTCGCATTCTAGAACATGATACAAGAAGATAAGTAGCATGAAATGAGATATTATATTAACACATAAGAAAAGATTACATATCACGGGATACCAAAGACCCGGAATCCTCATTACGGTTATAACTCCTCCTCACCCTGAAACCGTACGGGCTTTGAGTCTTCATACGAAACCTTACAAGATGTATACAAAAGCCTTTCATCGCACGGTTGTCGATAGAAATCTGGAACCCTTACAATGTCTTGTTTCGGGTATTTATAGAAAGAACAGAAAAAATCTAGAAAAACCAGGGTCGGTCATGTACATTTAATTTGCTCGATTTGAATGAGCGGCGGAAAATATTCACGCCCATACCTGCTCAATTAATGTGATGTGATGTATGTACTGCGAGGTCGGCTCCCTGAAGTAAATGTTGTAGATTCAAATTCTTCCAGGGGATAAGGTATGAAGAATAAAATACAAGACATTATGTACTTCTTCCGAGATGAAAATCCGTTGAAATTGAACATGGAGGATATGATTTTATGCACTTGTACCCTTTGCCTTCCGGATGCTCGGATTACCTTGATCTTCAAATCGATATTCTTTGTTGTGAAATTAATGTCTTCGACTACCGAGAACCTACCCTTTGAATTGCTCGAAGGATTTGGTAAATTCGGCCCGACTTCATTAAATGAGGATCTTATCAATAATATCTCCCCGGATCCCCTGTTCCATTATTTTGCACCCTGTCGAATAAACCTCACGAAATGCACTCGACCTCCGTAATGTAAGCCACGAAGTACGATGGTTCTTTAACACCACACACCCGCAAAAATCCACAAATATTATAAAAGAAACCGGATTCGGGGGCTATGGACGCGACAAAGACAACGGGGATGGTGATATGGACTAGGTGGAGAGGTAAGACGATGTGGAGTGGTGGGAATATGAAGTCGAGGGATCGCCGACGGGCGACGGGAGTTAAAATGTGAAACATAGCCGTCACGTACAAATAGAACATACAAACGATGGGGGGTGTGGGGGGGGAACATGATGTACACGTGGAGTTGGCGACACGGAGGTGGACATGCAACAGATCGTGTGGGGTGGGTAACGTGGAGGAACAAGAGCAATGGTGGAATAGTCAACAACGAAAAGGGAATAGATCCGGGCCACACGATTAAAGACGAGAATCGACGGTTAATTATTTACCGAGGGGTGACCGGGATGGCGGGCCCGGGGAGATTAACATGTGGACTAAACTTCGTGCAACTCCAAAGCGCGGTAACCATTAGATGAAGTTCTTTGGATCGGACGGTCAATATAAATTCCGTTTGCGTGTCTTTGTCCGCAAGTTAACGTGCGAAATGGGCGGTTTGGATATTGTACACGGGACACGCGTCACCCGGCGTATGGAATCGCCGGGTCCGCGGAAATACCACTTGCACGATAATAGGTGGTGCGGAATGAACCGCTGGTTTCGAAGGCACGGAAGACCACCACAACTTTGGATTGATCGCGGGCCGTTGATTTAATTGATATTGGACGGCTACGGTTGCACTCGAAACCGAAAGGGGTAAGCTCCGTTTGCCCGGCACACGGTTTTGCGCCGGGTCTCGTGAGATTCAAAGCCAAGGGGCTAAGGCCTCGGGGGGCTAGGCCCAACATATTTTAATTACGGGTTTTAACTCTTGCACGGTGTATTTTATGAGCGGAAATGGGAGTGTTAAGTAGAAATATGGAGGTTTTAGGCCGCGGCGGGAGTTCAAAACAGTATCGTGAAGAGGCTACGGGTCAAAAATTTATATGTAAGGGGCGACATGTACAACACTTCCTATTATAATTATAAAAATATGTCAAACCCTAACATATCTCTTCATGAAAAACATCGCTTTTAATCTCGCAAAAACGTAAATGCTGCTTAAAATTATACTTTTGTCACCATATCATCCCCATATTAAGAGCAATTTGTTTGCTCGGAGCTTATCATTTACCCATGAGAGTGATCCAGCGATTAAACGTAAGCGATTTTGGATTAAAATATATATTTCTTTGGGGGGTGATGATAAGTTTTCATTAATGTTAGTGCTGACTTCACAGTTTTCGATCTGGGCTTTCCTTCCATGGACGTCCTTTCACTTTGTGTATATTATTATTTTTAATTAGTTCATTCAATGTAATGATACATACTTTTCTATATGTGTAAATTATAAACGTAAGCCATTTTGGATTAAAATATATATTTCTTTTGGGGGGCGATGATAAGTTTTCATTAATGTTAATGCTGACTTCACAGTTTTCGATATGGGCTTTCCTTTCTATGGACGTCCTTTCACTTTGTGTATATTATTATTTTTAACTAGTTCTGCAATGTAATGATAAATATAGAATTATGTAGTGTAAATTATTTTGTAATATATATATTATAAGGTGATGATAAGTTTTTATTAATGTTAATGTTTTAGTGGGTTTAATGGTTAAGAGTATGTGTTTTCTCTTAAAAAATTATGGGTTCAAAATTAGAGGAAATAGAATATGTATGTTAAAACAAGTTCAAAACGAGTATGTATGCCTTGCTAGACTTAGCAGTTAAATAGTTGTGAGGAAGTGGCCCTTGTCCCACAAACAAGGGAGTCTCATACTTTGTTTGTATGTATTATTCTTCTCTGATTATTTTATTCAATGTAATGATACTTACTTTTTAATGTGTAGATAAAAAAAATATTTTTCCTCGTACATATGTTTTGTTAAAATGAAGCTTAATTGTTTTATATTTAAAGTAAAGTTAAGTAACTCATTCATCTATGACCATTTCCATGAGAGGTTATATTTTATCGGGTGATGCTCACAGGGGTGAAGAAGTGAGATTGAAACTAGTGAAATGAATCACATAGTGTCAATCAACACTTTCAAGGCTTGCACCCGGTAAGCAGGACTTCCAAGGAGGTCACCCATCCCAAAACGCCTCTGGCTCAAGCATGCTTAACTATGGAGTTTTCCCCACAATCAAACCCACTTAGCTTGCTACCCCATTTGCAAAACCTTAGCAAGTATTGTGCCTCATGAACCATTGAAGTAGAGCTCCCTTTACTCTTTGTATTTAAGTATGAGGGTTTCCATGGTGCATTATATTAGATATCGTTTTTGGGATTCAACTGCGTTAAGTAAGTCATTCATCTATGACCATTTCCATGAGAGGTATCTCATGATTTTTTAATAGTCCACTTAGCACCCATTGCATCGAGTGATGCTCACAGGGGTGAAGAAGTGGGATTGAAACTAGTGAAATGAATCACATAGTGTCAATCAACACTTTCGGAGCTTGCACCCAGTAACTAGGACTTCCTCGGAGGTCACCCATCCCAAAACGCCTTTGGCTCAAGCGCGCTTAACTGTGGAGTTTTCCCCACAATCAAACCCACTTAACTTGCTACCCCATTTGTAAAACCTTAGCAAGTATTGTGCCTCATCCGATGCAATGAGTGCTAAGTGGACTATTCAAAAATCATGAGAAATTAGTCAGTTACGACTACCTCCCATGAAAATGGTCATAGATGAATGACTTACTTAACGATAATTATTTTTTTTTTAATGAGTTTATTATTTTAAATTATCTAAAATATAATTTTAAATATATAAATAAATTTATAATTTACCCTTGTTCCATAAACAAGAGGATCTCATACTTTGTTTGTGTGTATTATTCTTTTCTAATTATTCCATTCAATGTAATGATAGTTACTTATTAAATGTATAAATAAAAAACATTTTTCCTGATACATATGTTTTGTTAAAATGAAGTTTAACAGTTTTATATTTAAAGTAAGTTAAATTATTTTTTATTTTAATTTGGTAATTTTAAATTATTCAAAATATAATTTTAAATACATAAATAAATTTATAATTATAAATACATAAATAAATTTATAATTAAAAAAAATCAATATATTTAGTTAGTGATATATTTTTTAATAATGTTTTTTTATATATAAAAGAAAATTGTATAGTCAATATAGATTTAATAATTTGAGAATATTCCTAACATACACAATTTAAAAGATGAAATCAAAAAATTTAAAACCTGTTTTTTCAGTTTTAAAACTTATTTAGTGTGTTTGTTACCTCTACTCTATTACAAATTCTCATCATTACATAAATTAGATAGTGGCTAAATTAAATAGCACAAGAATGTTTTTATAGCCCAATGAAACTTTACAAACCGGGCAAGAAAGGTGCTCAGAAAAGCTGAATAAACTATGTTAACAATCCCAACAGAAAGTGGCACAAAAAATCTATTATTGTAACGGGGTAGTTTACTGCGGGAGGAATTGTCACGACAGTTAAAAGTCTGGCTAAAAAGAATTCAAAAAAGCTTGCAACAATAGTGTTTAAATCATGTTTTTGATGGTGGAAATGGATTCAGCCCCATCAAAAACTTTTGGAGTAATCAAAATCTTGTTGTAACCTAAATTTACAAAAATTCCTACAGAATTTTATCAAAATCTTATCTGAAATTCCATGATTTTCACGCGGTAGTCTAAAAAACCCAATAACCCAGAAATTCAGGTAGGATTGTGAAAAATTCCATCATAGATTTTTCAAAATCTGGATTACAGTAGTTAAATTTCAGTATTTTGAGTGCCCTCAAGGTTTTTGATAGTGATGGATCCATTTCCACCATCAAAAATGAAATTCAAACACTCTAACTACTCGATTTTTTGAATTTTTTTATTACCAGACAAAAATCTGCCATCCTAACTATTATGTTAGGTCCATAAACAACTCCAATTTTCACTGCAAATACAAATTTACAAAGTATTTACAAATTAATTAGACTACTGCATTACCGTTTTATTTAAAAAGAGAATACAAAATTTATATTAAAAAAAAATACTATCCCATTTTTAATTTACATGATAATTATGCTCACAGATATGAATTTAACCACTCAAATCTACTTTTATACTGTACTAACCTATACAAATTTAACCCCTCAAATCTACTATTCCAATAAATCGGGATATTTATCCATTTACATTAACAATTCTGCTACTAACAGCTTCTGCAATTCTGCTTTTGAAAAGGAATTACCTCCACACGCCCACCATCTTTTACCATAACAGTGTTTATGTAGAGAAAATTAGAACAGAGTAGTTTAACGTTATAATTATCCACCAATGCCACGGGTTAATACGAGGGAGTGGTGCAGCAGGCGTGAAGATTTTTTGCAGGGGCCGGTGCCTTGAACCTGCAAGGCTTTGGACACCGTACACTCAAATTAATTTACAGAGATATCCTCTCACGCAACACCGTATCGATTTTGCCACCGTCCCATCTCAAACATTAATTTTCACAATCTTCGAGGTAAGGAAGTGAAGGGCAGTTTGTCATTGTATGGGCCGTATCGCCTAATTTTCAGCGTGTCTCAATCCACGCACTGCAAACAAGGACCTCGTAGAATACGTTTGGTGTTTTAGGTGAGCTTTAAACGATGGAAGTTTGCCATTGATTATGCTCATTGACACATTATTCCGTACATTCTGATGGATTTCACTGCACATTTGATACACTTTTGTAATTCGGTAGTCAGTGTCTGTCCCAGTGGAGCTCCTGCAGAATGCGGTCCTGATTTATCTCTGGAGGTTCAGCCCCTGGAAAGCCTAGGCCTTACTAGGCAGCCTCAACCCATTCTTTGAATAATTGAATAACTAGCAGATGATCTGTGCACTGAATCATGTCAGGGTCTGCTCCAGCTTTTCGCATGAGTATTTTAAGCCGTAGTCTAAAAAAAAGTAATAAAATGGCCCAGAATCTGGTTCAGGGTTTAAAAAAATCCAGCAAAGATTTTATCATAATTTTGTTTTCAGTTGTTAAATTTCGATATTTTGGGTGCTCTAAAAGTTTTTGATAGTGCTGAATCTATTTTCACTATCAAAAATGGATTCCAAACACTGCAATTACCTGATTTTTGGACTTTTATTTTGTTGTATCTTGGGTAGGCAACTTTTTTTTTTAATCTCTGGTTGTAACAGTGGTCAGTGGTCTTCGTCGGGTAGATGGCAGAAAGTTATCTTCAATGAAAGTATGAGTGAAAGAAAGAAATCATGGATGAAACAAAATCATGGATGAGACAAAACAACAAATAGATGTTAAAATGGAATATTTACTTGAATGCATGTCCCACTAATAGCAAGGAGTTAAAGAATTTCCACTTGTGATCTCAAAGGTTCTTATTGCTCAATTAAGAACTAACTCACCTCTGGTTTTGACCCTGTGACCTTACATGCTCTTAACCATTAAGAGCAATTAAGCTGTATATAGATAAATAGTTGCAGAGTGCATCAAACTGTTACAATATAACTACTAGTTTGGCTTTTGTGATTCATAAAAGTGTATAAAAATTTTCAATAAAAATCACATCAAAATATATTTTTGTGGTTCATCATTATGACAAGATGAGAAATCTAATCTAGGAACCTCTACCAGTTAACTAGAATAAAAATATTTAATAATCTAAAAATTAATTAATTAAGAGTTGTATTATTATTATTATTATTATTCTTATATTAGTTGTGAAATTTGAATTACTAATATGTTATATAATACAAATATAATTTAATTTTCTTATACCTACTTACTAAATGAATTAAATACTTATATGTTAAAAATAATTAATAATTATATGCTCTATAATTTATATTCATAATGTTATTAATCAATAGGTAATAAAAGTAATTCGTCAAAAAAAAATTATATATATATAAGAAATAAAAATAAATAAATAAAAATATTATTAATAATAATAAAAAGAAAATTTATATGCTCTATAATTTAATATTCTTTAAAATTTTAAAAATAAATAAAAATAATAAAAAAAGAGAAGTGCAGGAATCCTAAGAGCGAAGGGTAGGAATCCAGCATCTGCTAACAGTGCATCTACCATCTCTGTTAGGTTAATCGATCTCTTTTCGATTTCTAAGGCTTCCCTCAACTTACGGTGGTGGAAATGGTCAATCCTCGCAATAACCTTGGCAACTTCAAAGCAAAAGTGATGATTCATCTTTTTAGCATGTTATGCTAAGGCAGAGGAACACAATCTACTATGTTTAAGGTCATTGACATATTCATGAATTCTTTGATTAATGGATCGACTAGTTTCATATCTACTATGTTTAAGGTCAACGACATGTTCATGAATTCTTTGATTAATGGATCGACCAGTTTCTCCAATGTAAGGCGTCCCATAGGAGCACGGAATCAAGTAAACACCCTTACCATCCTTAGGGCAAACAAGGTCCTTAATTGATCTAAATGAGTTTTGAATGGTGCGGAGGGGCTTGAAGGTTGAGGTGATATTATGTCTCCTCAGGATCCTGGTGATTTTATCAATAGTACCTTGAATAAACATAAGGTGAACACTAAATAACCGATCACAAGGATCCTTCTTATGCCTAGAACCTTTTTTAGTTTTTTGAAAAGTTCTAAGACATTGAACCTTGCTATAACAGTTTTTATTGAAAACTTTAAGAGGATGAGATTTCTCATCTTCAAAGTGGAGATCATCGGAGATTCTAAAGGCTCTAGTAGCTAGAGTACTAAAAACCTGCAGCTTCTGAGCAAAGAAACGATGGAAACAAACATGTAAATATTGAGCAGTGTATCTTCTTTCTTAAAATAATAATAATAATAATAATAAATTAAATTTAAAAATTAAAAATAAAACAAAACCCCCAAAAAAAATTCTAAAAGGATAAAATTTAATCTATAAATATTTGTTAATTTAAATTTATTATTAAAATCAAATAATTTTATTATGAAACTTTTTTATTAATAATTTTAATTATTTTTTAAAATATAATCTATAACTTTAATTAATTTTAAAATATTCAAATTAATTTCCAATAAACAATTTTTTTTAAACTATAATTAAATTTATTATAGCATTTTAACTTAAAATTATCATTAAATTAAATAATTGTGTTATCCACTTCATTTTTTAATGGTATTATAATAAACTTTTCTTTGTTATGAAAATGAGAGAATATAAAAAAATGAAAGTCTTTTCTTTTAAAAAAATGAGCTTACTCCCAACCAGAACATAGGACAAGACAAAGATAATGGTTAGACTAACGGATCCATATTGACGATGGATCTCGGCTAAAACAACGTTGTCACGTCCGAAAACAGTGTCTATGATTTTAATTTAATTTTATCCATATCACTTTAATAATATTTATAAGTATTAGTGGGTTATAATTTTTTATTTTATTTATATTTTAAATAATTTGGTGAATCAAATTTGTTTTTTAATTTTAACTACCAAATCGACATTATTAATAATTTATTTTATTTATTTCACTATTTGATTATTTAATTATTTTATAATTAATAATTTTATTGATAAACAATAATTATATAATTATTCTTCTTTTTAAAAGGGATACAAATAACTCTTCTAATTATCAATTATGATTAGTTTTCTCTTAGCCAAGTTTTATGGTATTATTTTGGAAAAGAAGACGAGTATATGGCTTGAAAGTGAAGGTAAGCGGGCTAAAGGCCAAGTGGGTTTTAGAATGCAGCAGTCAACAACGAACCACCTCATCACGCTTATGATCATTGCGAAGGAATGTTGTAATGATAAATCCAATCTCTTTTGTTGTTTTGTGGACTTTAGAAAGACTTTCGATACGGTACCTAGAAATAACCTATGGAATAGATTATAAGAGTTAAAGGTTCCTTTCGAGTTGAGAGCTGCCGCTATAAGGTTATACGAGAATGTAATTGCTAAGTTTAAGAGCAATGAGGGATGGTCGAAAGATATTAAGTGTAATACCGGAGTTAAACAAGGTTGCCCCCTCTCCCTTACCCTATTTGGCATTTACATTGACAAGCTAGAAGGTTGTTTAGAGCAAGCAGGTTGTGCTGGCACGATCTTAGCTGGAATAGTCATCATCCTTCTTCTCTATGCTGACAATATTGTTCTTCTAGCAAGGTGCCCATCTGACCTTGATAAGCAACTAAGAATTCTTAAAGATTTATGCTCTTCCATGGGTATGACTGTTAACACTGACAAAACAAAAGTTATGATTATCAAATCCAAGAAGGACACTTATGCTAATTTTGTGTATGACAATAACAACATGGAGGAAGTGTCTTCTTACAAGTACCTAGGAATTGATATTCATCACAAGCTCAAATGGAACTATAGCATTGAGAAATGGATTAATGGAGTGTGGAAAGCTTACTTTGGTCTTGAAAATAATTGTAAAGCAACAAACCTTGTGATGTGGGATAAAAAGAAGCTCCTCTTTGAAACTTTTGTCACTCCCGTTATCTTGTATGGATGTGAGGTTTGGGGTTGCAGCGTCTCTAGAGAATCCTGGAGAAATATTGAGCAAATCCAGAAGCATTTTATAACGTATAACCTCAAAATTAAAAGCAATACACCCTATCATATTCTCCTTATAGAAGTGGGTCTTTCCCCTATCGAGAGCCTAGCTATGACTAGGCTCCTGTTGTACAAGCATAAAATCAATAACATGGGAGACCATAGACTTCCTAAGCTAGCTTTAAATTCCATCCAGGACCACCTAAGGCTCAAACGAGGTTGGTATAAAGATACCAGGGCCTGGTTAAACCATTGGGAGATCGACGGAAATGTTGCATTGCATAGTATTAATAACATTAAAAATATTGTTACTTCTAAGGTTAAAGAGAAAATGTGGTGTGAGAAAGATTTAGAGGCTAAAAGAAAATTAAGATATTATAAGGAGATCATCAGCCCCACTCTAGAAGATCAAAAGTATCTCTCTTTTTTAACTAGCTCAAAGAAAAAAATTAATATAGCCAAGATAAGAACGAACTCTCATGATCTCCATAGTGAAACAGGTCGTTGGCAGTTCATAAAAGACCATGAGTAGAAAGGATCTGCCATCTCTATGAGAATATGAACATTGAGGATGAAAATCACTTCCTCTTAGAGTGCCCTGCGTACACCCACATTAGATCTCAGTTTCATAAGCTTTGCTGCAATACCGACCTTCCTAGCCTTTTAACATGTCAAAATTATAGTGAGCTCGGGATGCTTTTCTCCAGGCTATTTGAGCATAGGAGTACAATTTTAAAACAAACTAAATAATTCGTTTCTTTAGGTATGATAGACCAAAGTTCGGTCTCAGTGGACGTTAACCATCATCATCATCATCATCATCATCAATTAGTTTAATCTAAAAAACCATAACTTTATATTAGCCCTAAATTTATTTAGGAATAAATCCTTGAAGTTAAAAAAACATTTTTTTAATAGAAATGTGTAATTTTATAAAAAAATTACACCCGCATGGTACTCGAGAAATACAACTTCATTTTCTATCAACTTAGAGTCCAGTTTTCGAAGCTAACTGGTCCAAATACACCAAGATTATGCTACGATATGCAGAAACAGAACTACAACTATATAGACCATAATACCGACTTCTAAGAGCAACTATGTATATCATCATAATACTACTTCAGGCTTGGCCAATCAAAAACAACATTAAACCCTTCATGGGCTTCCAAACCAATCTCAAAATCTAAACATCATGCAACAATTCCTTGCATTACAATTAATGCCAACATAAGAGAATATTGTAGTCCACTTTTGCCTCAGGATCAGATAAAACTAGGCATCTCGGGGTACCAAGATAAGCCATCCAAAAAGAGCAATTGTTCACTCCATCTGAGAAGACCAAAATGAGAAAAATTGACGAATTGTAGAAGCAATTACACAAAGTCTGTAGCTTGAAGGTTCAAGTCGATTTCCATGCGACCCACCCTCAGCTCCTAGTATTCTAGGAAAGAGGAGTTCTCCACGGAAAATTTTAATTCCATTAGCATAATCCGAAGAGAAAAAACTTCATCAAGCACCTGAGAGATCTGCACTTGCAGCACCAAAAGCTTTTCTCAGTGTTTGATTTGAGAGAGAGATTTGATGGACTTGAACCTGAAGGTGATAATACGCCTGATGGAGGGCATCTTGTTGAAAAATGTGTAACTAGGTTCAATCTTCATAAATATGAAATGTACTTTTGATCCTTGTAAATTGTAAAATGAAATAAAATTATTACTTTTGGAGCATGATTTTCATGTTCAAGGTCTTTTATTTTAGAGGTCAAGCACCTATTGAGTGCTTCTAAGGTTTGTCCTAGGTCAAGAACTCAAACGAATTATTGTCATAAGTTGAAGACCCTTTCGAGCACATTGTAACTTGTAAAGAAAAAAAAACAATTTTCCTTAAAAGTGTCAAAATATCCTCCAAGATCAAGTCGACATGGCAGTTGGAAAGTCGGCCTAGTCTGAGGAGCCACGTCCACCCTTGAGAAACCTATATAAAGGAGAAAACTCGACCCCCTTGAAGCACATTCATCACTCACTCATTCAAGAGAAGAAGGAAGAGGAAGAAGGCAGTGAAGAAGGAAGAGGACAAAGAAGACTTGGTTTTGGGCTATTTCTCTCTCACACGTGCGAAGGAAGGTTAGGGTTTTTGTAGCAGATCTAGGGCTTTTCTCTACAAGTTCGATCTTGAAGAAGAGAAGCCAATAAGGCCAAGCGAATGTAACAAGAATTCATCATCAAGCTACAAAAGTCAGAGAAATCCAAGCAAAGGTCTAAGGAATTCCTGGGAGGATAAAATAAGCTCACCCATGTGGCAACAACAATTGTATGAAGGCTGAAAATTTGAGGTCTGCAGTGGAGGCTGAAATTCTGCAACTGGGGGTCGAAGTTGTGCTACTGGAAGAAATTTGACTAGGTTTAACTTGGACAAGGAAAGCACGTCATACGAAAAGGTTCGGCTTGGTCTTGGAGGGTATTGGTCTTGGTCTAAAGGTCTTGGAATTTGTCAATTGAAGGATTTATAAGGAAGAGAAGAGATTTACAAGTTTTCCTCTCAAGAGGAGAGGTTTTGGCCCTGGATTGCACCCTATATTTTGTGGTCTTGTTCTTCTTGTTTTGGTAGTTGTTTGATGATATACAAACATAATAATAATTGAAGAAGCTAATAAGTAATAAAAAATAAAAATACATCACAAGTAGTTATCATAGAAAGAAAAATCAATCTAATCATTTCCCTTAATATTTCTCAACATATTATCAAAGCTAAGGTTAGCAAAGGGAATTATGAAGATCTCTACTACATTGAAGAAGTTTCTAAAGAAGTGTTCAAAGGTGGCAAGTCATCTCAAGAAGGGTATAAAAGAAGTATGGAATCTCCTATTTACTCCAAATAACGAAGTAACCAAGACAAAGGATGAAGGAATCTTCTCAACACTCATTGGCACATTTCAAGATGAGAGTATTTGGGTGATCGATACTGGGGCATCAAGACACATGACTGGTCATCACAAGCAACTAAAAACATTGTCAAAAGGAAATTTTTATTACTCCATAGATCTTGGTGATAATAAGAGTTATCCCGTGAGAGGAATTGGATCAACCTCGATAGAATTGAAGAATGGAGGAAACATTCATCTCGACAACATCCTATGTGTTCCAGGTTTGCATAAGAACTTAATTTCCATTTCTAGTCTGGAAGATAAAGGTGATAGAGTAGCCTTAATTGATGGAAAAATTGTAGTATGGGGTAAAGGCTCAAGTATATAAATGCTAGAGTGATTGGGATTCATGAAGGAAGACTTTAAAAGTTGTTATCTCTCCTTGCTCAAGCTCTAGTTCACATTGAAATCAGACCATATGAACTTTTTCATTGAAGATTCGGTCATCTCCATTTCAAAATCCTTCCAACTCTAAATACAACAATATATGGAATCCTTGAAATAAAGGAAGATCACGAAGGAGTATGCAAGTGATGTGCATTGGGTAAGAACACCAAGATACCATTTGGAAGCAGTGCTTCGCTGTCAAAAGAAATCCTAGATCTTATTCATTCTGATGTTTGTGGTCCTATGACTCTTAAATCTCTTGGAGGTCATTTATACTATGTCACATTTATAGATGACCATTCAAGAAAATATTGGGTTTACTTAATGAAATCCAAGGATGAAGTATTTACCAAATTTCAAGAATTTAAGGTTGAAGTAGAGAACCTTACAGAAAGAAGAATCAAGAGATTAAGATCTGACAATGGTGGAGAATACACATCCAAGGAAATCATCATTTTTTATCAAGAGTCTCGGATTAAGAGGGAGCTAATAGTCCCATATAATCCTGAACAAAATGGAGTTGTAGAATGAAAGATTCGATCCATTGAAGAAAGTTTAAAAGCAATATTACATGATTAAGATTTACCGAAATTTATGTGGGGTGAAGCTACAAAGATAGTTGTATACATACAAAATCAAAGTCCCCACGGGTCATTAGATAACAAAACTCTTGAAGAAGTTTTCATTGGGAAGAAACCAACCATGGATCATCTCCGAATTTTTTATTTTCTTGTCTAGATTCATATACCTAAGGACAAGAGAAAGAAGTTGGATCCATCGGGCATGAAGGGAACATCAATCGGCTACATCAACTCTTATGAGGCCTATAGGATCTACATAAAGGAAGGACACCGAATATAATTTAGCCGAGATTTTGATCCAATTGAATATTGGTGGCCACCTGCCTATTCCACTTGCAACCCCACCAGTGTTTCTTTCCGTTTTTCAGTTTCCTTAATTGTAGCATAGTTTACTATTTTTGGCAGTTTTTCGGGTCTTGAAATTCTGGAGCCGATTTGAGGCCTTGAACGACATTTTTTGGGAAAACCGAGGTTAGCATGGATTTTTACTAATGTTGGCCACTCGAAAGTTGTATTCCTTGGATAGATATTTCTAACGAGGTATTGTGCACATCAAATGGAGATCATATGCCAAAGTTACGACTTTGGTAAGTTGATGTACCAATTTACCTAAACGGGGCCCATAGTTTTGGCGCTTCATCTCCTAGGGTTAGGTTTTTGGATGTTTAGGGTTTTCCATTATTTCTCAATAATGAATAAGATTTTGAGCCTCATTGTAACACAGTTCAGAGGCATGTAGCTGCCACATCTCTTCTTAGAGATAAGCTACCATCGCCCGAGCTAGTTTATTTCCATTTTGTTTGTAAGCATATTTAAGTTATTTGATATGAATGAAATAAAGTTTTATTTTTGTTGCATAACTGCGTTTATGTTTATTTATGTATTTTATTGCATTCTTGCTTAAGTTTGGATCAATGGTATCAGAGTGGGAAGGCTCTTTCTCGATATTTCTTTGCATGTCCCCAACGAGATCAAGGTATAAGGAGTTAGGGCTTGATCTAGTTGAACCTTTGCAAGATCAGCCTTGCAAACCTCGGCGGCCTCCTATGGCAGAAGAAAAGAAAGACAAGAGAGCAGGATATCCTATCAAAATATTGCTCAAGGAGGCCCTCGAGAAACATAGGAATGTGATGATGGATAAGTTTGCCCAGATCCTTCGACGACTACCCACCGTCGACACATCTTCATCCGGAAACGACTCCGAAGGCGCCACTCCTTTTAAGGTACAAGTTAACTTCTACATTCCCATATTTGAGGGCCAAATAGATGCAGACATCGTAGATATATGGTTTAATCTTTTAGAATGATATTTTTTCGGTTCATGACTTTTCCAATCGGAAAAAAAAATTACTTTTGCACTCCTCAAATTCGCTCCCCATGTCAAAGATTGGTGGGAAACCTACTATGAGAAAAAGGAAAAGAGGGAATCCTCCTTGTTCTCAGATACACCCACTTGGAATTATTTCTCAGATGCCATCAAGGAAAAATATTACCCTGTGGGGAGCTATGAGGACAAGTATATACAATGGACTATGTTGCGGCAACAAAGGGATCGAGATGTGCATGAGATTATGAATATGTTCCATACCCTGCGTACAAAGTTGGGTATCAAACATTCAGAGAAACATTTGGTGCTTAAGTATCATAATTTTATGCATAGATACATCTGGAATGAAATGGAGTTCCTCAGCATCTCCTCACTTGGTGTAGCATACTGGTATGCTGCCAATATCGAGCAGAAATTCAAACAGAAGAAGAAAGACTTTGGATCTGCGAATCAGAAGCAAGGGAAAGGCACCCCCTAACTATAGAAAAAAGGAAAAATCCAAGGCGGGGTAGCCCAGGACAACCTGTCGAAGTCGCAAGAGAAGAAAAACACCACGAAGCCAAAGAAGGACACGGGAAATTGGTATGAGTTCCATAAGAGCTCCACTCAAAACACAAGTGAGTGTCGGGCCAAGCACTCATTTGTGGTCGAGCTGAAGGCTTCTAAATCATATGTATGTTACGAATCTGAGTCAGAACCCAACAAGGGGAATGAAAAAGGGAAGCATATTATCGATGTGGAGCCCAATGCCACCATTGCCACCACTAAGATCCAGAAGGAAGAACCCAAAGACCCGGAGGAGGGGGAACACCTCTTCCATTCTCACATGTGGGTGAAGGGTTCCTCACTGTAGTTCAGTGTTGACAACGGTAGCCAAAAGAAACTCATTTCAGCAGAGGTTGTGAAGCAGTTGGGCCTATCGACCACAACACACCCATAATCGTACACCATCGCGTGGCTTAACCAAGGACGAGATCTATGTATCATCCAGCAATGTCGTCTCCCCTACAGCATCAATCCCTTCAAAGATGAGGTATTATGTGATGTTGCTCCTCTTGAAGTTTGTAATGTATTATTAGGCCAACCATACTTGTGGAAGTGACACGTCGTGTATGAGTCTAGGCCTCACACTGTTATTGCTACTTTGGGTAATAAATTGTACAATATACTAGAGGTAGCATCGCCTACCACCATCTCTTTGATGACTTCAAATAAATGCATTAAGCTCATTTCCCAAACCGGGAAATTTTTTTTCCTTATGATTCGCCCTCAGGGCAAGAAGAATACTATGGCCACGACCTCTAGACAGAGCTCCTCTGCACAGAAACAACAAATGATAAAGGTCGTGGAGGAGTACGGGGACATCTTCACCTCACCCACAGGGGTGCCTCTACACTATCAAATCAAGCACTCCATTAATTTGACCCCAGGCGCGTCGTTACCTAATGGACCAAACTATCAACACTTTATTCTGGAGAATGACGAAACCAAGAGGCAGATTCAGGAGCTACTGCAGAAAGGTCACATATGGCTGGGTTCATCGCTCTGTGGGAGCTCGATCATTTTGGTGCAGAAGAAGGATGGGACTTGGAGATTATGTATTGACTATCGAGCGCTAAATAATATCATCGTCCAGAATAGGTAGATGATCCCACAGATTGATGATATTCTAGACCAACTCAATGGGGCCAAATATTTCAGCAAGATTGAATTGAAGTCAGGGAATCACGAGGTACCAATCGAACCCTCTGATATGTGGAAAACTGCCTTCAAAGCCATGGAGGGCCTCTTTGAATGGATGTTCATGCTTTTCGAGCTGACGAATGCTCCTGAAACCTTCATGAGGCTGATTGACGAAATCTTGCAACCATTCACCAACTCATTTGTGGTGGTGTATTTGGATGACATCATTATCTTCAGTCGAAGTTGGGAAGAGCACCTCCATCACATTCGAGATGTCTTCCAAACACTGCGGAAACACAAGATGTGTGCAAATTTTGAGAAATTCACTTTTGGCATGACCTATGTTCAATATCTCGACTACATCATTGATGAACGGGGGTTGCATGTTGACACAGCCAAGGCCCAGTTAATTTGGGATTGGCTGGCCCCAACCACTCTAACAGAGCTTTACAACTTTATTGGTCTTGCCAAATTCTACCGTTGATTCGTGTTGGGGTTCTCTCATATAACTTGGCCTTTGAGTCAAGTCACCAAGGGAGGAGCGAAAGCAAAAAAAAATTGGTATGAATTGCAGTAGAAGGCATTCACAGAGGTGAAGAATCTCCTTTGATCTGTACCAATGCTCACATTACCAGACTTGCAGCAACCATTTGAGATCGAGACAGATGCCTCTGACTATGCTATTGGGGAAGTTATTACTCAGAAGGGGCATCCAGTGGCATATCGCAGTGAGACAATTTCAGGCACAGTCCAAAGTATCCCATCCATGACAAAGAGATGTATTCCACTGTGCAGGGCTACCAACAATGGAAGCATTACATTTTTGGGAAGGAAACAGTCATCCACACAGATCACCGACCCCTGCAGTTCATACAGACATAAGGGAAGTTGTAGAATGATGGCCATCAGAAATGGTCCACATACCTGCAACAATTCTATTTGAACATCAAGTACAAGAAGGGAAACAACAATAATGTTGCAGACTACCTCATCAGACTATCGATCATGGCACTAACCATTGTGCTTGAATCTTGTGGGCACAAGACTTCAGGTTGGTCGAATCTCTACAAAAGAAATCCATAATTTGGCAACACATACCAAACGCTCCCGAAAGGGAAGCAAGTTCTATATTTTCACCTCCAAGATGCACTATTATGCCACTTGGGATACCTATGTGTTCCTTCAAGCAGGCATGCCAAGATGATTTTGGACGCACACTATAGTCAGGTCGCTGGACATTTCAGGGTCGAGAAAACAGTGGCAATACTGCAGAAATATTTCTATTGGTCAAACCTTTGACAAGATGTCTGGAAATACATTAGATCCTGCATTGTCTATGCCATTTCCAAACAAACCATCAATAATAAAGGCCTATATACTTCGATTGCTACCCTTAGTCAATCTTGGGAATCCATCTCGATGGATTACATGTCAAACATTCCTTCTACCAAGCATGGAAACGACTGCACTTTTGTGGTCGTCGACAGATTCTCTAAGAATTCCATTATGGTGGCCTACAAGAAGAATATCACAGCTAAAGTCATTGCTAAACTCTTCTTTGAACAAGTGTGGGTACATATTGGGATCCCATAGTCCATTATCTCAAATCGGGATAGTAGGCTAATCAGTAAATTTTGGTCAAGTCTCTGATCGATGTTGGACACTAAGCTCGCTAGAGTCCACATATTTCCACCCCCAAACTGATGGCTAGATAAAGGTCATCAACACGATGATTTTTACACATTTTGTGCATGTAAAACTCAAAGCATCCATGCACATGGGATGAAATCCTCCCCTATGTCCACTACAGCTATAATCGGGCTCTCCACATTTAAACTGACCACAACCCCTTTCAGGTAGGCTTGGGATTCCAGCCACTATGTCCCATTGATGTGTCCATACCATTTTCAGCTACTCAGGCAGATTCGGCTCATGTCCAATCCAAAGTTGGGACCATATCGATGGATTACATGTCCGGCATTCCTTCTACCAAACATGGAAACAACTGCATTTTTGTGGTCGTCGACAGATTCTATAAGATGGCCATTATGGAGGCCTACAAGAATAATATCATAGCTGAAGTCACTGCTAAACTCTTCTTTGAACGAGTGTGGGTACACTTCGGGATCCCACAATCCATTATCTCAAATCAGGACATTAGGTTCATCAGTACATTTTGGTCAAGACTTTGATCGATGCGGAACACTAAGCTCACTAAGTCCACATATTTCCACCCCTAAACTGATAGCTAGACAGAGGTTGTCAACATGATGATTGTACACATTTTGCGCATGTACAACTCGAAGCATCCACGCACATGGGATGAAAGCCTCCTCTATGTCTAGCACAGCAATAATTGAGCTCTCCACATCTCAACAGACCACAAACCCTTTCAGGTGGGTTTGGGATTCCAGCCACTATGTCCCATTGATGTGTCCATACTATTTGCAGCTACTCAGGCAGATTTGGCTCATGTCCAGTCCAAAGTTGACAAGGCAAATAGCTTCATTGAGCGCATTCAGCACATCCACCAGCAGTTCCATAACATATTGGACAGAGCCAATGCTAAGTACAAGCAGTGACATGATCAACATCAGGTGCCACACAAGCTCCAGGTGGGTGACAAAGTTTGGCTACATTTGCAGAAGGAGCGCCTCGCTGGACCCCACTGCAAGCTTCGCCCCTAAGTTCCAAATTTTCACCTCTAGGATGAAATGTTATGTCACCTGGGACACCTTTTTGTTCCTTCAAGTGGGCATGCCAAGGTTATTTCAGAATCGCACTACAGTCGGGTCATTGGGCATTTTGGGGTCGAGAAAAATGTGGCTGTATTGTAGAAGTATTTCTATCGGCCAAACTTCGACAAGATGTCGGTAAGTACATCAGGTCCTACATTTCCTGCGCCATTGCCAAACTAACCATCAAGAAGCAAGGCCTCTATACTTTGTTGCCTACCCCTAGTCGACCTTGGGAATCCATCTCCATGGTTTACATGTCAAGTCTTCCTTTTAATAAGCATGGCAACGACTGTGATTTCGTGGTCATCGACCGAATCTCGAAGATGGCCATTTTGGCAACCTACAAGAAGAATATCACAGCAGAAGCCACTGCTAAACTCTTATTTGAATGATTGTGGGTACACTTTAGGATCACAGCGTCTGTTATCTCAGATCGGGACAGCAGGTTCCTTAGTACATTTTGGTCTAGCCTCCGGTCAATGTTGGACACCAAGCTCACCAAGTCCACAACTTTCCATCCCCAAACTGATGGTCAGACAAAGGTCGTCAGCAGGATTATCATACACATTATGCTCTATAAAACTCAAATAATCCACGCACATGGGATGATAGTCTCCCCTATGTACAAAAAAGCTATAGCCGAGCCCTCCACAGCTCAACCGGCCACATCCCCTTTCAAGTGGGCTTAGGATTCTAGCCACTATGTACCATTGACGTAGCCATGCCATTTGCAGCTACTCAGGCTGATTTGGCTATCTGAAGCTGACAAGGCGAGCAACTTCATTGAGCGCATTCAACACATCTGCCAATAGGTTCATCACATATTGGACATAGCCAATGCTAAGTACAAGCAGCAACATGATCAACATCAGGTGCCACACAAGTTCTAGGTGGGCAACAAAGTTTGGCTACATTTACAGAAGGAGCACCTCGCTGGACCCCACTGAAAGATTCACTTACTCCTATATGGGCCATACACCATCACCAAGGTTTTCTAGGACAATGCCTTTGAGCTCAGTATTCCACCATTCCTTGGTATGCACCCAGTGTTCAATGCGGACCACCTTTGGCCCTACTTTCCACCATTATTGGATACATCAGACATTGCAAAACAACTCACACCAACGAAGCTAAACCCCGACTGCATGGAACAGGACACAACTAATCAAATCATGTACATGCAGATCAATAACACTCGCACGCAGAAGATAAAACTATATCGGGTTGTCAAAGTTGGCCAACTCTTGCACCAAGGAAAGTGGCTCACCAGGGACCAAGTTCGTAAGAAGTTTCCTCACCTCATGGAGGAACTCAGTGCAATGGGGACCATTGCTTATTAAGGGGGGGAGGACTGATTTGGGTAGATATTGGTGGCCACCTGCCTATTCCACTTGGACCCCCACCATTTTCTCTTTCAGTTTTTATCTTCCTTAATTGTAGCACATTTTACTACTTTTGGCATTTTTTGGGTCCTGAACTTCCAGAGCCATTTTGAGGCCCTAAAAGACATCTTTTGGGAAAACCGGGGCAAACATGGGTAGGCCACTCAAATTTTTAGTCCTCATATGGATCTTTCTAACACGGTATTGTGCGCGTCAACCGGAGATCGTATGCCAAAGTTACGACCCCCAGGAAGTTGAGGTACAAATTTACCCAAACGGGACCCATAGTTTTGGCGCTTCATCTCCTATGGTTAGGTTTTTGGATGTTTAGGGTTTTCCATTGCTTATTAATAATAAATAAGCCTTCAAGCATCATTGCAACACAGTTCAGAGGCATGTAGCCACCACATCTCTTCTCATAAATAAGCTACCATCGCCTGAGCTAGTATATTTCCATTATGTCTGTAAGCATATTTCAATTATTTGATATTAATGAAATAAAGATTTATTTCTACTGCATCTTTGCGTTTATGTTTATTTTTGTATTTCATTATGTTCCTGCATAAGTCTGGATCAAATGTAATATTTTACGAAAGTATTTCATTCAAGAAATCAAAGGATCTCCCTATGGACTATGATGATGAAGAACTTCCTGTATTCGAAGAAGAAGTTACTGGGGAGGAAAAAGAATCAAATCACGAAAATGAAGGTCCCAGTGAACCTATAAAACCTATGGCTATCCCTAAATCTAGAAAAATACCTAATTGATTGAAGTCTACACTTCTAGATGCAAAAGGTCATGAAACAACTGAAGGTACATCTAGGGAAAACAAGAAGCCCAAACGATATTCTGGGTATGCAGACTACATGACAAAAATAATAGAAGTAGAGCCATCCACTTTTGAAGAAGTTTTTAGTTTCCAAGAATGGAATGATCCCATGAATGAAGAATAATAATATATAATGAAGAATGGAGTTTGGGAGATCGTACCTAGGCCTAAAGACAAATCTGTTGTAACTTCCAGGTGGCTCTATAAGATCAAACATGCAGCAGATGGAAGCATTGATAAATATAAGGCAAGATTTGTGGGTAGGGGATTTTCTCAACAAGAAGGCATCGAATATGAAGAGACATTTTCTCTGAACATAAGGTATACAACTATCTATTCACTGGTCTCTTTGGTAGCATCGATGGGATAGAACATCCACCAAATGGATGTCAAGGTTGCATTATTGAATGGGATAGTTGATGAGGAATTCAATATTAAACAACCCTTGGTATTTGAAGTTAAAAACAAAATTGAATATGCTTTTAGATTGAATAAGGCATTATATGACCTCAAGAAAGCACCAAGGGCATGGTATGCTAGGATAGATGCATATCTACAGAGGTTAGGGTCTGCAAAGTGTTCTGCTCATTTGAACCTCTATATTAAGGTTGTGAAGGGATAATTGGTAATAATTCTTATGTATGCCCAAGGAAGGTCATTTTATATGAACACATGGGTAGAGTATGTACCTTGAGATACAATGATGAGTGTGTCTATAAATCATTGGTCTTGCCAGCATTGTGTTATGACCTTGTGGAGAGATAGAGATATCAATTAAGGCCTTGCTATATGACAATGTTGGTTGATATGATGTTATACAAATGGGTTACCAATCTGACTCGTTTATGAGGTTTCTTCAAATTTAGATTGTCCATGTACCATTTATGAATACCTCCCTAGTTAAGAGGGAGTGTTGAAAAATGTGTAACTAGGTTCGGTCTTCCTAAATATGAAATGTACTTTTGATTCTTGTAAATTGTAAAATAAAAGAAAATTATTAGTTTTGGAGCATGAGTTTCATGCTCAAGGTCTTTTATTCTAGAGTTCAAGAACCCATTGAGTGCTTCTAGGGTTTGTCTTATGTCAAGAAGTAAAAAGTGTCATTGTCATAAGTTGAAGACCTCTTCAGACACATTGTAAATTGTAAAGAAAATTATTTTTGTCCTTAAAAGTGTCAAAATACCCTCCAAGATCAAGTCGACCTGGCAGCTGGCAAGTCGGACTAATTTGAGGAGCCACATCCACCCTTGAGAAGCCTATATAAAGGAGGAAACTTGACCTCCTTGAAGCACATCCATCACTCGCTCATTCAAGTGAAGGAGGAAGAGGAAGAAGGTAGTGAAGAAGGAAGAGGACAAATAAGACTTGGTTTTGGGCTATTACTCTCTCACACGTGCGAAGGAAGGCTATGGTTTCTAAGCATATCTATATTTTTCCTCTACAAGTTCTATCTTGAAGAAGAGAAGGAAAGAAGGTCAAGAGAAGGTCACAAGAAGCCATCCTCAAGCTCCAAAAGTAAAAGAAAGCCAAGCGAAGTTCTAAGGAAGTTATGGGAGGCTAAGAGAATCTCACACATGTGTCAGAAACAACTACAGGAGGGCCGAAAATTTTAGGCCTGCAGTGGAGGTCGAAATTCTGCAGTTGGGGGTTGAATTTGTGCTACTATAAGAGGCTTGAATGGGTTTAACTTGGACAAGGAGAGGTTGGACTTGGTATTTGATGGCATTGGTCTTGGTCTATAGGTTTTGGAATTAGTCAATTGAAGGATTTATAAGGAAGATAAGAGATTTATGGGTTTTCCTCTCAAGAGGAGAGGTTTTGGCCCTAGCGTGCAACCTATATTTTGTTTTCTTATTCTTCTTGTTTTGGTATTTGTTTGAAGATATAAAAACATAATCATAACTGAAGAAGCTAATAATTAAGAAAAGGTAAAAATACATCGCAAGCATTTATCATAGAAAGAGAAATCACGCTAATAATTTCCCTTAATATTTATCAACACATCGTGGGAGGTTGTATAATGAGAACATATGTTGGACGAGGAGGACCCAGACGAGGTTTCTAGCTCCATAGATGCATAATTATTATTAGGTTGCGCAATATAGAGGTCCCAACTAAGTCAAAGAGGCTCAGCAAACAAAAATTGATGCCAATTGACTTTCCTCCGACCAAACTAAGTACACATATAGTTCAAAATTCACCCAATAAACAACTCTACCCAAGTTTTAGATTCCCTGTCTAAAATGAAATTCCAAATCAAATTCGACTTCAATAGATCTATAGGGTCCAATCAATTGAAGAAAGAGCAATTGAAGACGACTGCCAATTACATTGAAGAAGCTTCTAAAGAAGTGTTCAAATGTCGTAAGCCATCTCAAGAAGGGTGTCAAAGAAGTATGGAATCTCCTATTTACTCCAAAGAAATAAGTAATGAAGACAAAAGACGAAGGACTCTTCTCAACACTCACTGGCATATCTCAAGAAGAGAGTATTTGGGTGATCGATAGTGGGACATCAAGACACATGATTGGTCATCACAAGAAACTAAAAAAAATTCAAAAGGAAAGTTGTCTTACTTCGTAGAGCTTGGTGATAATAATACCTATCCCGCGAGATGAATTGGTTCAACCTTGATAGAATTAGAGAATGGAGGTAATACTCATCTCAACAACATCCCATTTGTTCTAGGTTTGCATTATAACTTACTTTCCATTTCTAGTCTAGAAGATAAAAGTGATAGAGTAGCCTTCATTGATGTAAAAGTTGTAAAATGGGGCAAAAGCTTAAGTATAGAAATGCTAGAGTGATTGGGATTTGTGAAGGAAGACTTTACAGGTTGTTATCTCCTCTTGCTCAAGCTCTAGTTCACATTGAAATCATCCCATGTGAACTTTGACATAGAAGATTAAATCATATCCATTTCAAAATCCTTCCAACTATAAATACAATAGAAGATGGAATCCCCAAACTAAAGGTCATGGAGGAGTATGCATTGGGTAAGAACACCAAGAGACCATTCAGAAGCAGTGCTTTAAGGTCAAAATAAATCTTGGATCTTATTCATTCTGATGTTTGTGGTATTACGACTCTTAAATATCTTGGAGGTCATTTATACTATGTCACATTTATAGATCACCATTCAAGAAAAACTTGGGTTTACTTAATGAAATCCAAGGATGAAATATTTGCCAAATTTCAAGAATTTAAAGCTGAAGTAGAGAACCTTATAGAATGAATAATCAAGATATTAAGATCTAACAATGGAGGAGAATACACATCCAAGAAAATCATTGATTTATTTAAGGAGCCTGGGACTAAGAAGGAGCTAATAGACCCATATAATCCTAAAAAAAATGGAGTTGCAAAACAAAAGATTCAATCCATTGAAGAAAGTGTAAAAGCAATGTCACATGATCAAGATTTATCAAAATTTATGTAGGGTGAAGCTACAAAGACAGATGTATATATACAAAATCGAAGTCCCCATAGGTCTCTGGATAAAAAAACACTTGATGAAGTGCTCACTATGAAGAATTGAACAGAGGATCATCTATGAATTTTTTATTTTCATGTCTATATTCATATATCTAAGGACAAGAGAAAGAAGTTAAATCCATCAGGCATGAAGGGAAATTTTTTTGGCTACAACAACTCTTCTAAGGCCTATAGGATATACATAAAGGAAGGACACCAGATATAAGTAAGTCGAGATGTAATATTTGATGAAAGTATTACATTCAAGAAATCAAAGGATCTCCCTATGCACTCTGGTGATGAATGCCTTCTTTTATTTGAAGAAGAATTTACAAGGGAGGAAGAAGAATAAAATCATGAAAATGAAGGCCCTAGTGAACCTATACAACCAATGGCTATCCTGGAATATAGAAAAATACCATTTGGTTGAAGTCTACACTTCTAGATGCAGAAGTTTATGGATCATCTCAAGGTACATTCACAGAAAGAAAGAAGCCTAAATGATATTCTAGGTATGAAACCTACATGACAAAACTAATAGAAGCAGAGCATCCACTTTTGAAGAAGTTTTCAATCACCAAGAATGGAAGGATGCCATGAATGAAGAATATTAAACTTTAATGGAGAATGGAGTTTGGGATATCATACCTAGGCCTGAAGACAAATATGTATTAACTTCTAGGTGGCTCCATAAGATCAAACATGCAACAGATGGAAGCATTGATAAATATAAGGCAAGATTTGTGGCTAGGGGTTTCTCTCAACAATAAGGCATCGACTATGAAAAGACATTTTCTCTGACAATAAGGTATACAAATATCTATTGGCTGGTCTCTTTGGCAGCATCAATGGGATGGAACATCCACCAAATGGATGTCAAGACTGCATTCCTGAATGGCACAACTGATGAGGAAGTATATATTTAAAAATCCTTTGGATTTGAAGTTAAATACATAAAGGCATATGTTTTCATATTGAAGAATGCATTATATGGCCTCAATCAAGCACCAACGGCATGGTATGCTAGGATAGATGCATACCTACATAGGTTAGGCTCTGCAAATAGTTATGTTGATATGAACCTCTTTATTAAGGTTGTGAAGGGAGAGTCGATAATCATTCTTTAGTATATGGATGATCTTCTCTTGACATGTGTGGAAGGTCAAATTGAATAATGTAAGAGGCAACTAGCATCAGAATTTGACATGAAGGATACGGGGTCTATGCACTACTATTTGGAACTAGAATTTTGGAAAGGACCTGATGAGATTTATCTAGGTCAAGGGAAGTATGTGATCAAGTTGTTAAATAAGATTAACATGATGCATTGCAAACCAATGACAACCCTGATGATCACAAAATTGAAGAGACCAAGGATTTATGAATCTAACCCAATGAATCCTACCAGGCATAGACAATTGATTGGCTCACTAATATAATTGGTGAATACTCAACCAAACATGTGCTTTTCTTTAAAATTTCATAGTCAATTTCAAGTGGAGATGAAGCATGATCACTCGATAAGAACAAAACATATACTAAGATATCTGCAAGGAACTATCCACTACAACCTAAAATATGATAG
This sequence comes from Pinus albicaulis, assembly GCA_034641835.2. NCBI lineage: Eukaryota > Viridiplantae > Streptophyta > Pinopsida > Pinales > Pinaceae > Pinus > Pinus albicaulis. Next base: position 96,185,995 of record CM076582.1, read on the forward strand.
GAGGAATGATGTTCACTTGATTGAATATACAAATTTCAACCGGGGATGCAGTGAGAAGAATGGAAGGAACACTATAGGAGGATGTTTCAGTTTGTGATCCTCCATGATCTCATGGATGGGAAGAAAGAAATATACGGTTGCTTTGAGTAGTGCTAAGGATGAGTATATTACAGCCTGTGAAGTAAGCAAAGAAGAGGTATGGTTGAGGAAGTTGCTATCCGACATATTTGAAGTACCAATGGACCCTATAGTGATACATTGTGATAACACCAGTTGTATACTATTGTTTGAATACCTAGTGTTTCATGGAAATACAAATCATATCAACAACAAGTATCACTGCATTTGGAAGCTAGCAGAATATGGTGTGATGAAGCTATAATATATCTCCATCGATGAGCAGGTAGCTGACATATTGAAAAATTATCTTCCTAATAATAATCTTGTTTATTTGAGAGACGAGTTTCTCTTGGTTGATGTATCCTCCCTGGTTAAGAGGGAGATATAGGCACATCATTCTTGTCTTCACTTGGGAAGACATAATAGAGGATGGGGTAAGCATATGGCATCTGATACTCTTTGAGGATGAGGTATGGAATCCAATATAAGATTATTCATTGAACGATATTCTTTGAGGACTAGATACCCAAGATAATAATAGTCCAAAGAAGGTCATACTTTTTGAACACTTGGGTGGAGTATGTACCTTGAGAGATAATGATGATGGTGTCTATAAATTATTGGTCTCGCTAGCATTGTGCTCTGATCTTGTGGAGAGATAGATTTGTTAGTCAAGGCCTTGATATATGACAATGTTGGTTGATATGATGTTATACAGATTGGTTACCAATCTAAGACATCTTATGAGATCTCTTCAGATTGAGACTATCCATGTATCATTTATGAATACCTCCCTAGTTAAGAGGAGTGTTGAAAAATGTGTAACTAGGTTTGGTATTCATAAATATGAAATGCACTTTTGATTCTTGTAAATTGTAAAATAATTTTTATTTTATTTTTAATTTTTGGAGCATGGGTTTCATGCTCAAGGTATTTTATTTTAGAGTTCAAGCACCCATTGAGTGTTTCTAGGGTTCCTCTCAGGTCAAGAAATCAAAAGAGTCATTGTCATACGTTGAAGACCACTTTGAGCACATTGTAACTTGTAAAGAAATTTATTTTTGTCCTTAAAAGTGTCAAAATACCTTCCAATATCAAGTTGGCCTAGCAATCGGCAAGTCGGCCTAATTTTAGGAGCCACGTCCACCCTTGAGAAGCCTATATAAAGGAGGAAACTTAACCTCCTTGAAGCACATTCATCACTCACTCATTCAAGTGAAGGTGAAAGAGGAATAAGGTAGCAAAGAAGGTATAGGAGAAAGACGAATTTTTTTGGTCTATTTCTCTCTCACACGTGCAAAAGAAGGCTAGAGTTTATGTAGAAAATCTAGGGTTTTCCTCTACAAGTTCAATATTGAAGAAGAGAAGGCAATAAGGTCAAGTGAAGGTCAAAAAAATCCATCCTCAAGCTCCAAAAGTCAGATAAATCCAAGTGAAGGTCTAAGGAATTCCTGCGAGGCTAAAATAAGCTTACATGTGTGGCAATAACAACTACAGGAGGGCCAGAAATTTCAAGTCCGCAGTGGAGACCGAAATTCTACAGTTGGGGGTCAAAGTTGTGTTACTGGAGGATATTTGACTATTTTTAACTTAGACATGGAAAGAACACCATCTAGAAAGGTTGGACTTGTTCTTGGAGGGTATTGGCCTTGGTCTAGAGGTCTTGGAATTTGTAAATTGAAGGATCTATAAGGAAGAGAAGAGATTTACGGGTTTTCCTCTCAAGAGGAGAGGTTTTGGCCTAGGTTGCAACCTATATTTTTTGTTCTTGTTCTTCTTTTTTTTGTATTTTTTTGATGATATATAAACATAATAATAATTGAAGAAGCTAACTAGTAAAAAAAAAGTAAAATTAAATCACAAGCAGTTATCATAGAAAGAGAAATCACTCTAATCATTTCCCCTAAGATTTCTCAGCACATCATGGGAGGCCCTACAATGAGAACATATGTTGGATGAGGAGGACTTATATGAGGTGTCTAGCTCCATAGATACCTGATTATTATCAGTTTGTGCCATATGGAGGCCCCAACTTAGTCGAAGAGATCCGACAGACAAAAAATGCTACCAATTGATTTTCCTCCGAACAAATTGAATACTTAGAGAGTCCAAAATGCACCTAATAAATAACTCCAGCCAGGTTACAATGTCCTCATTTGAAACACAATTTCCAAATGAATTTGGCTTCTATAGATCCATAGGGTCCAACCAATTGAAGAAATAACAATCCAAGACGGCTTCTAATCAACTATCCTCACATGGCGTGTGGAACATAACTGAATTAGAAGGTCGCCCATAACAAGTCTAGTGATCCGAATGGAAAATGGCATCCACCCATGGTATTCATCCACCCATGTTATTCATCCACCCATACTATTGTAAATGACATCAACCCATGGTATTTATCCACCCATGGTATTGTAAGTGGCATCCACCTATGGTATTGTAAGTGAGATCCACCCGTGGAATTTACCTGTGGTATTGTAACAAAAACAGGTTATAAGTAACAAGTCATTTTTTGTAAAAGGAAAGATTTTCCACCACAATGTAGCTTCTACAGCTATTCTCTATTTTAATAAAACAAGTTTCTTTATGGTTGTATTTGTTGTGTGTTCTCCCTTTTTTCTGGCATTCTAATTTTGCAGATATTGTCAGATCCATTTCAATTTTTTAGATCTTGGGGTCTTCCCCCCCAAGATTTGGATCAGTGGTATCAAATTTAGGTTACGAATCCATGGGAATAAGGGTTTGAAGCATATTTCAATTTCAATGTTTTGCAGCAATCTTTAGCAAACTCCATGATTTTTTGGGCGGCAAGTTTGAAGATCAGATATGAAAATTTCAGTGAAACTTTTACAAAAAAAGACCAGATCTAGATTCCTTGTGAAAAAATACCCAAATTCAAAACAAAAAAAAATCAGCCGAATTGAAGTTCGGATAGGGGAGATATCGCTGATTCAAAATCAGCAATGTTGTGGAATTTTTTTTTTATGACAATTCGTGGACGACACTCTTGTCATTTTTTGCAGTTTTCACGCGCAATTTCAGAGAAATAGTTATATATCTAAGCTCCCCTTGAAAAATCACCCGATTTCAAAAAATAAATCGCTCGAATTGGAGTCCGAACGAGGGAGTTATTGCTGATTTAAAATCATTATTTTTTTCAGAAATTTTGTGACGGCGGGACAGTGCCAGCGTGAATCTGAGAGTCTAGAGTCTCCAGATAGCGATTTAAAACACATGATAAGATGAAGAATGATCATTCCATTTCTAAAACAGGCTATAATAAATATTCTGAGTTATATTGACCAAGTTATGCTCATTTTAAATCTGGAGCAGCATTTGAAGCGGGTTCCCTTTGGAGACCTGCCCTCCCACCCCGCTTTAGTAGGCACCTGCTTCACATTCATCAGTTTCAGCATAGCCGCATTTGGCTTGGGTTATTTGGAGACGTGACCTCCCACCCCAAGCTATGTAGGCACTTTCTACTTCATCAATAATCAGAATCACGATTATGGGTCAACCACACAAAATCCTTCTCATTGAAGTCCATTTGTTACGTCGCACGCTGTTAGTATCACAATTGGTCACAAGCATTACAGGGTATCTCTATCCTCAGATCTTCATTTGTCATGGTTTTGGGTCATCCGCACACCCACATTTCATCGAATTCCATTTGCTAGGCCGCACACTATCAATATCATAGTTGGTCACAAGCATTACAGGGTATCTCTATCCTTGGATCTTCATTCATCACAGTTATGGGTTAACCACACAAAACCCTTCTCTTTAGTGGCTTTTCATGTTCAAAAAAGGCTTCTTAAGAGGGAAATTCACACAATGCAGACCATTTCTTATTAAAAAGGGAAGAATGATCCGAATGGAAAATGGCATCCACCCATGGTATTCATTCACCCATGTTATTCATCCACCCATGGTATTGTAAATGACATCGACCCATGGTATTTATTCACCCATGGAATTTACCCATGGTATTATAAGTGGCATCCACCCATGGTATTGTAAGTGAGATCCATCCATGGTCTTTACCCACCCATGGAATTTACCTGTGGTATTGTAACAAAAAAAAGCTATAAGTAACAAGTTGCATTTTGTAGAAGGACATATTGTCCAACACAATGTAGCTTCTATAGTTATTATTTGTTTTAATAAAACAAGTTTCTTTATGGTTTTATTTTTTGTGTGTTCTCTCTTTTCTCTGGCATTCTAATTATGTAGATATTGTCAGATCCATTTCTGGATCATCTAGACATGGTCCAAAGTCCCCATCAGAAATATCATTAACATACCAAATTCATAAAAGGAAATTTTTTAATGAAAAGGTAGAATTAGGCATCCAATGCATAACTTTCAAAGGAGGAGAATTGTCAAGAGAGTTACCTACTCACTGCCACTATCAACTTCCACGGGTCTGACACACCAAGAAACTACTACAACCCACGCTACGACTAGTTTATTTCCATTCTGTATGTAAGCATATTTAAGTTCTTTGATATTAATGAAATGAATTTTTGTTTCCTATGCATCTTTGTGTTTATGTTTATATATATATTCTGTTTTGTTTGTGCATAAGTCTCGATCAGTGGTATCATAGTGGTCTACTCTTTCTCTGTTTTTCTTTGCATGTCCCCAATGAGATCATGGTATAAGGAGTTAGGGCTCCATCTGGTTGAACCTTTGCAAGATCAACCTCGCAAACCACGATGGCCTCCCATGGCAAAAGAAAAGAAAGACGAGGGAGTAGGAGATCCTTTCCAAATATTGCTCAAGGATTCCCTCAAGAAATAGAGGAACACGATGATGGATAACTTTGCCCAAATCCTTTGACAACTACCCACTGACGACGCTTCTACATCCAACAACCACTCTGGAGGCACCACTCCTTTTAAGGTACAAGTTAATTTTGACATTACAATATTTGAAGGCCAGATAGATGCAGACATCATAAATAGATGGTTAAATCTGTTGGAAGGATACTTTTTCGTTCTTGACTTTTCCAATCGAGAAAATATTACTTTTGCACTCCTCAAAGTCGCCCCCCATGTCAAGGACTATTGGGAAACCTACTGTGAGAAAAACAATGAGAGGGAATCCTCACAGTTTTCATCCACACCCTCTTGGAATTATTTTTGAGATGCCATCAAGGAACAATATTACCCTGTCAAGAGATATGAAGATAAATACATAAAGTGGACCATGCTATGGCATGGAAGTGACCAAGATGTGTCGAATTTCAGAAATGGTTTTCATGCCCTTAGCACAAAGTTGGGTATCAAGGATTCTGAGTGGAATTTGGTACTCAAGTACTGTGATTGTTTACATAAGTACATCTAGGAGGAAATGTAGTTTCTGGACATCTCCTCACTCAATGTCACCTATCTATATGTTTTCAATATTGAGCATAAGTTTAAACATAAGAAGCGAGACTTTGGATCCGTGAATCCGAAGCAAGGGAAAGGCACCCCCAAACTGCATAAACAAAAAAGGACAAAGCCAAGGCGGGGTGACCCGGGACAACCTAATGAAGCCACAAGCAAATAAAAACACCACGAAGGCAAAGAAGGACACGTAAAAGTGGTGTGAGTTCGATAAGAGCCCCACTCACAACACAAGTGAGTGTCGTTCCAAGAAGTCACTGGTGGTCGAGCTGAAGGCTTTTGAATCATATGCATGTTCTGACTCTGAGTTAGAACCTGACAAGGGGAATGACAGATTGAAGCATATTATTGATGGGGAACACAGTGTCATTGTTTCCACCACCAATATCCAAAAGTATGTGCCCAAAGAACCAAAGGAGGGGGAGCACCTCTTCCACTCAAAAATGTGGGTGAAGGGTTCTCCATTGCAGTTCATTGTCAACGGTGTGAGCCACATTTCAACAGAGGTCATGAAGTGGTCGGGCCTACTGACCACATCACACCCACAATTGTACAACATCAGGTGGCTTCACCAAGGATGAGATCTCAGTGTCAGCCACAATGTTGTCTCCCCTATAGCATTAAGCTCTTCATAGATGAGTTATTGTGTGATGTTGTTCCTCTTGAAGTTTCTGATGTATTATTAGGCCAACCATATTTGTGGAAGCACCATGTTGTGTATTAATCTATACCTCACACTGTTATCATTAATTTGGGCAATAATTTGTACAGGATACCAGAGGTAGCACCGCCTACCGCCATCCCTTTGATCACTGCAAAGAAATGTAGTAAGATCATTTACCAGATAGAGAATTTTTTCGTTGTGATTCTCCCTCAGGGAAAGAGGAAGATTGTGGCCACGACCTTCAAACAAGGCTCCTCCACATGACAACAATAGATCGGAAAGGTCATGGAGGATTACATGGACATCTTCACCTCACCAGTGTTGGAAATGTTTTCATTGATGGCAAAGGTAAAGATAGGAGCAACACCTAAACTATCCATAAGGCAAAAGAGACAGAGAGGTAGCAGAGGCAGCAGAAGAAATAGAGGAATTGAAGCAGAAGCAACAAAGAAATTAGAGACAGAGAAGTGGAGTTGAAAAAGCCTGAAGGAGTGTAATACAAAGGTTCATACAGTTTGCACATGAATTATTGAGCAATTATTCATTAATGATAGACTAAAACTGTGGTAAATACTTAATATGCTTGGGGATGAGCTGGAGCATTTCTTAAATGGCAGAAGAGGGCTGGAGAGGAAGCCCGAGAGCTGGAGAGAGGCAAAGAACCTCTTCAGTAACAGTATAGGAGGATAATGGCCACGAAACTGAATATCTGGCCTGTAAGAATTTGTTTGAGACCTACCACCTGTAAATATATACATATATCTGTGTATGAAGAATTGTGTATTTACTGGTGAGATTCCTGCGTGAAGTTGCTTTAGATTCTTGAATAATTCGAGCTAAGAGTCTGTCTGTGTATTCAAGACCAGGTACAGAATGAAAACATTGTGTCTGCAAATTAGGGATTAATTGTACTTTTGTGTGTATTAAAACCAGTGTTATCGTAAACATAAGTGTATCTAGTTAGTCGTGAGAGGAAGCGATGTGCTTGACTATGTGTTGCTTGGATGAATCACAGAACATGAATTAATATTATTGTGAAATGTTGAATTAAAACTTGTGTAACCATATTCTCTTTTGGTGATACAGTCTCCACTCTTGCATAAGAATAGATGGGCAGCAAGAATATGGAACTACTGAAACCCCTGGAACCTTACATAATCAATCTCTTGTGATATATGAAAAATATGAGAACAAGTGAAAAAAAAATATATATATATATATATATATATATATATATATATATATATATATATATATATCTATGTATATATATATATATATATATATATATATATATATATATATATATATATATATATATATATATATATATATAATTGAATGGAGTGGAGTCGAATCATAAAATACATTGAAAAGTGAGAAATTTTTTAAATAATAAAGATGGATGGAACCATGATAGGGAGAAGCGGAACCGTGACCCATATGAACAGTGACGGCAGTTTGGCGCTGGATGGTGGTATTTTCCGCACCACTCATATATGGAAGGTGGTATTGGAGAATTCACAGTGATTCCACAAATTGACTGACGCATGTCCTGACCGACATTACAAAACCGTCGTTTAACGTGCACCTTCGCGCATTACCTATCGTACCAGGACACGGAGCGAAATGAACAGGAGCCGTCGATCTGGTGGGCCGACATCTAACGATGATCGCTTGTTGAACCCGCACGAAGGTTAATAAAGGAGTCTGGAGGTTAAGCCAGGTACAGTGGACGTGTTTGATTGGTCTTTGACTTTATTGTGGGCCTGGGGCGGAGTCATACAAAATGAATTGGTTTATTTATGTTTTTCGATGTATTATAGTCTTAATATAAGGTTCGACGGAATATGTTAAAAGAGTTATAACCGTGTTTCCAAGGTTCGGAGATAATACATAAGTCAGAGATATGTGTAATGCATTCGGGTTATTAATATAAGGCGACAACCTTGGTTATAATGTTCGACAATAAAGTTTAAACTCGTAAATATATTACATATTACCACGGGTCTTGACATTTGATCAATTACAATATAGTTTAAATATGTGGATGACGAGTTATCCGTGTGAACGAATTGCAGATATTATATACATTGGGATATTATGGTTTTTGAATTGTGATTAGGCGCGCAGTTAAAAGAACAAGGATCTGATACGCATGGTGTGGAAGACTTATTGTCTTGGTTATAGCTATAAAGGGAACGTTGAATCAATATCTCAATTCCCTGAATTGAGATATGATAAATAAACCAGGGTTGTTGGATTTGCCAGCGTGGAATTAAAGACAAGTAGGAGAGTGCCCGGATTGGGGGATGATTGGGCATGAGTTTGGGATGCATTTACACACAATTAAGTGAAATATTGAAATTTACTGGGATAGTGAACAGGTGATTAAACACAGAGACGAAAGTTCGTGAACAAGAAAAATACAAGGATTCAAAAGAGCTGTGAACAGGTGAAATGTACATATGACAGTAAACAAAGAAGATGCAGAACAGCTTCTTAACAGCAGCAGGAAAAGACAAATTCAATAAAGCCAAAATCCAGAAAAGGAGCTAAGTGAAATTGAAATATGTAATTAAAAATGTGAATGTAAATGTTTTAATTATTTTTATTGTTTGTGATGCAAAGGCAAGTATCCTAAGGAAAAGACAAAATCCCACTGTAGCATGAAATTTTCTACAAATTATTATGATTTTAAATTGAGTTGGATAAAGAAATGATGAGGCAGAAGACCAAGGGGTATGACCATCCATTTCGAATTCCTAGAGGAAAACAAACAGTCATCAAGAAATTCTATAAGTAATATCATTTTGATATGAAAAGTGTGAGTTAGAAATGTTAAAGAGAGTGAGTGAAGAGAATACAGAAATGAAGCAGTGAGGCAGAGAAGAAAGAGGAGCTGAGAAGAGAAGAAGGAGAAGTTGATAGAGAATCTGAGAAGATGCAGAGATGATACAGGGCAGATATGAGAATAGATGAACAGCAGAGCAGATGGAACAGAACAGAGCTGACATCCAAGGTAAATCAGCAAGTGTTTCTTTTTTGAAAGAGTAAGGAAGTTGGAGCTTCCCTATCAAGTTGTAGCTTGATAGATGTCAGTTGTAGCTGACCAAGGTTGGAGCCTCCTGTAGGTTGGTGCCTACAGAAAATAGATGGGAGTTTGTGCTTATCAGTTGTGTGATGATATGGAGTTATTAGGCCAGGCTGGGGGTTGGAGCCTCACATGGGTTGGTGCCACACAGAAATTAATGGGATTTGGAGCTTCCTTTTGATTGTGGCAGAATTGAGGTAGGAGCCTCCTGTAGGTTAGTGCCTACAGAAAATCAGTGGTGAGAGGGAGTTGGAGCTTGCCTTTGCATCACAACAATAATAAGATGTGGTTTTCTCCCTTCATGAGTTTCCACTTATATCTAGTGTCTCTGTGCATGATGTCTATGTGTTGATGTGGTTTATCTAATCTACTTAATACTAGTTTTTCACATATTAAGACTGTTGTTACATTAACAAATCTGTTTGATACTTGCTGCTCACTAATAAAGACTGCTCACATATTAAAGTTGATCATGAAGTGAAGGTGTAAATAAGTTTTAAGAGAAAAGTTTTAAAATTCCATGTATGTGTTAAACTGACTCACCCCCCCCCCCCTCTCAGTTTAACTAAGGGTTCAACAACCAGCAGGGGTACCTATAAACTTTTAGGTTAAGCACTCCATCGATCTGACCCGGGGTGTGTCACTACCCAATGGACCAATCTATCGATGCTTTGTTCTAGAGAATGATTAAATCAAGAGGCAGATTCAGGAGATCCTGCAAAAAGGGCACATCAAGCCAAGTTCATCACCCTATCGGAGCTCGATTTTGTTGGTGAAAAATAAGGATGGGACCTGGAGAATTTGTATTGACTGTCGAGCATTGAACAAGATCAGTGTCTGGAATAGGTATTCGGTCCCACAGATTGATTACCTTCTGGACCAGCTCAAGGGGGGCAAATACTTCAGCAAGATTGACTTGATTTCTAGTTATCACCATGTATCAATCGAACCCTCTGATGTGTGGAATACTGCCTTCAAATCCAAGGAGGGAATTTTTGAATGGTTGGTCATGCCTCTCGGGTTGACGAATTCCCCTAAAACCTTCATGAGGTTGATGTACGACATCTTTCGAACCTTCACCAACTAATTTGTGGCAGTTTATTTGTATGACATCCTGATCTTCAACCAGAGTTGGGAACATCACCAACACCACATTTGACAGATCCTCCAAACATTGTGGCAACACAAGTTGTGTGCCAATTTTGAGAAATGCACTTTTTTCATGCCCCAAGTTCAATATCTGGGAAACATCATTGATGAGCAGGGTGTTCATGTGGACCCAAAAAAGATACAGGTCATTCAGGATTGGCCAGCCCAAACCACTCTAACAGAGCTCAGCAGTTTTATGGGTCTTTCCAACTTCTATTGTAGGTTCGTGTTGGAAATTCCAACCACTATGTCCCATTGATGTGGCCATACCATTTGCAGCTACTTAGGTAGGTTCAACTCAAGTCTAGTCCAAAGATGACAGGGCAAACAACTTCATTGATCTCATTCAACATATCCTCTAGTAGGTCCATGACATATTGGATATATCCAATGCTAAGTGCAAGCAGTGACATAATCAGCATCAGGTGTCACAAAAGTTCCAGGTGGGTGACAAAGTTTGACTACATTTGTAGAATGAGCGCCTCGCGGAGCCCCACCGCAAGCTCCTCTCACTCTGATATGGATTGTACACCATCACCAAGGTTGTAGGGTACAATATGTTCGAGCTCAACATTCCACCATTACTTGGTCTGCACCCAGTGTTCAATGTGGACCACCTTTGGCCATACTTTCCACCATTACTGGACACATCCGACATTGCATAGCAACTCACACCAACATATTTAAACCCATACTACATGGAATAGGCCACAACTGATCAGATCATGGACACACGGATCAATAACACCTGCCAACATAGGATCCATCACTAGGGCAAGTGGTTCACCAGGGACCAAGTTCAACAGAAATTTCCTCACCCCGTGGAGGCTCTACACGCAATGGGGACCATTGCTTCCTAAAGAGGGAGGATTGATCCATGTGGATATTAGTGGCCACCCACATATTCTAGCTAGACGTCCAGTCGGTTTCATCAGTTTCCTTGTTTATAGCAGTATTTACTAATTTTAGAAAATTTTCGGGTCCTAAACTTCCAGAGTATTTTTGACCCCCTAAACGACATTTTTTTGAGGTCTGCAGCAGGCTCGTGGTCATCTACGGGGGTCTACGGGCCTGTGGAAAATCCTATAGTGCTTGGAGATATATTTCCAATGAGGTCTCGTACACGCCAAACGAAGATAATATGACCAAGATACGACGCTGGGAAGTTGGCTTCCCAACTAACATCAACGAGGCCAACAAACACTTAGCATTCCATATCCTTGGGTTAGAGTTTTGGTTGTTTAGGATTTTCCCTTATTGTTCAATAATAAAAGGCCCCTTGACCCTCATTGTAACATAGTTCAAATGCATGTAGCCGCCACATCTCTTCTCAGAGTTAAGCTACCATCGCCCTAGCTAGTTTATTTTCATTCTGTATGTAAGCATATTTCAGTTCTTTGATATTAATTAAATGAAGTTTTGTGTATGTTGCATCTTGAAGTTTATGTTTATATCGGTATTCTATTATGTTCTTGCATAAGTATGGATCATGCCTCCTATTTATTCTCATATAGGATATGAAAGTATTCCTTGGAGGAGAATTTATTCAGAAGAGATCTAATTCTAGAAAGGATTCTAGGCAAAAGAAAATCTTTGGGTTTGGATCCCTTAATGATAAATTGAATAGTAAGCAAGGAGCCCCCAGGGTAAGAATAGTGTTCACCTCTTTTGATTTGGAAATGACTAAACCTTGGAACAACCCATATTTTTCTGCTTGATTATTTGATCTAGATCCCAAGCCTCAAGCATACCTAGCTTCTATTATTCCCTCAGGATTAATCAAAATCCCTCCCCCTCTTGCCGCCCCTAAAAAAATTAACTTAATTATAAATATTATTGTTGATATCATATGTATTATATTCTATTCAAATTCAAATCTAGTTGTAATATATATATATATATATATATATATATATATATATATATCCACTTCATTAAAGTATATTATATGATCGATATGATGCGATGATTAAGCGATTACATGAGAACATTTATGTCATATTGAATTATAAAATTAGCATGTAATGAAAATTGAAACATAGATGTTAAAAGTCTTCAAAACCATGTTTTTCCCAAATCACAAGAATGCTTATAAAATTCAGGAATACCTGCAAGGTTTTTGTAAATATAATTTCAAGGTCTTGATATGTATAAATATATGTGTGGGGTTTTGTCTCTACTAGGTTATATGTTCAAATCTCATGTGAAGTTGTTGAGAATGGAAATCACCTTTAGGGAAATTAAACTATCCCAAGAGGATCCAAGATCTACCAAGCTTTACACATTCTTGTTGATAGCATCCCGCTAGTAAGCAACTGGTTTTTCCATCCAACATTGAGATTGGCCTACATCTAAACTCAACTTAATTTAAAAAAAAAATAAACCTATTAATTTATAAGGAAACATGGTTTCACTTTTATTATATGCCATAAAATAAATACTTTTACTCAAATTAATAAAATCCACTAAATACTTAATATCTAGTGGCCATGGAATATTTATTTAGAAGCACTAAACTTGTACATAATGTTTTGAATAATCTCAAATAGTATATAATTTAATTTGTTTGTATTGAAGTATTAATAAACCTTAAATTTAAATTAAGAATAGATAATGGAATCCTATTATTATATTAAATTTAAGTTATAAAAAATAATATATTATATATTGAAAATGATATGGTATAAAATAAGTTATAAAAAATAATATATTATATATTGAAAATGATATGGTATAAAATAGGTTTTTAAGATAGACGTTATTTTTAAGAGACATCAAAGTTATATGCTATATATCAATTCATTTATATTAAATGATAAAAAATTTAAAAATTTAATCATTTAAGATAGAATTTATATTTTTTTTTCCAAATGTTATTTTATATATATTTAGTAGTTATGTATATATATTTAATATTTTATAGTTTATTTATTAGATAAATGTTTTTTGGATTAATCACATTATCAGGATTTGATCAATGTTTTGAGCCAATTAATGTGGTTCATCCTCAAGACAAGGTGAAAAACCCAATCCATCTTATTGAATAAATAGTGTGGATGCAATATTGCCCAGAATTAGTCACTGAAAACTAGCGATTTAAAACTAGTTATGTAAAAATTAGTGGTTAATGAATTAATTAATTAATTATTAGGGAATAATATTTAAAAAAAAATTATTATTAATAAATTTTTAATCAATAAAATGATTACAACTATTATTAAATGAGTTAATGAATAATAATATAAAATTCTTAATAAATATTTCAATACAATTGATTAAACTTTTACTATGTTAAAAGAGTTTATTAATAAATATTTGTATTATTATGCATCAAAAAAATTTGTTGCGCCCAAGCCCGCGTTCTGCCTCCTGATCTACCCTACGTATAGGGTTTTTGGTGCCGCGACAGGGTGGTTTCGATCGGGGTGCTTGCCCTGGCTTGGGTTCGGCCCAATGGTGGACTCTCAGGACCCTCCCCCACCTCCCCCTCCTCCTCCTCCTCCTCCTCCTGAGGTCGAGGCCTTCAAACTACTGATTGCTTCCCAGCCAAAGAAGAAAAAACAACTCGCCTCCAAGTTCATCAAGAGATTGGATGAGATCCCCTCGGTTCCTCTCCCGCCTAAGAGTCCGATGAAGGTGGCCCTTTCCCTTGCAGACCGAGGGTTGGTTGGGTTGTTCACGGGCTTATGGCCTTCACCAAAATCTACGGAACCCTGAGTCACCCGAAACTGGAAGCCCCTCATTGCAAACAGCATCACCTCGTAGTTTCTGGGGCAGGGTTTCTTCCTGTTTGAATTCAACTCAAAGGAGGATAAGGACTTGATTTTTAGGAATTGGCCCTATTTCATGGGTCCTCAAGGACTGTATTTAAATCGTTGGACTCCAGACTTCGACCCCTCGGAGGATGTTCCATTTTTCGTTCCAGTCTGGGTCAAGCTCCCAAACTTGCCGGTGCACTGCTGGAACTGGGAATCAATGCAGCAAATTGGCAACGCCCTTGGAAAATTCATAGATAGAGAAAACAACAAATATCAATATTATTACGCCAGAATCTATATGGAGGTTGATCTCGAAGTTGGGTTGCCATAAGTCATTAAGCTAACAGTGGGAAACCGGTCCCATCTGCATAAATTAGACTATGAACAGCTACCATTCAAATGCTGCGGATGCCATAAGCATGGCCACTTTGTCAAGAACTGCCCCAAAAATGCAGGCCCAGAAAATGAGAAAGAAGAAGGATGGAATCAAGCCAAGAAATCTAGAATGAGCCTTAGGCTAGGGCCAATCGGACAAGGAGCAGAGAAAGGAAAGGGAAGTACAACACCCACAAGGAGCATTCCTAAAGACAAACCCAGCCAAAAAGGTCAAGAGAACAACTTTGCGGTCTTGAACTCAGAGATAGAGGAAGTCCAAGAAATTGACCCACGGGTCGTGAAAAAGGATCTCCAAATGCAGGAAGCCATAGAACCACTGAATATTGATGATTATTCTGGAGAAACCATGAAAGAGAAAGAGCCTGTCTCTGTGGGTGAATATTTGAATTTAGAGGAGTCGGAGGAAGAAGAAGAAATTGGGGATTCCCAAACTTCAGTCAGAGGATTGAGCAGGGGACGGAAATACTCCAGGGAAAAGAGAGAGCATGAAACATATAAGAAGAAGTTGTAGGGGAGACATCTGACCCTAGGAAATATGTTTGCAAGAAACCCTAAGGCAAACAGAAATCAAATCCAGGGCTCTAAGGGAGCCCTCTGAGCTCAAAAAAGGAAGTAATAATTATCGTCTCCTGGAACTGCAGAGGGATGGGGAGCAACCTAAAAGAGGAAGCAATGAAAATTCTAGTAAGTTTGGAAAGGCCAGACATCCTTCTCATCCAGGAGACCAAAATGGAGGAAAGGGACTTTATCCACAAAAGCAAACAGTTTTGGGGAAAAGGAGGAGGTATTTTTGTCTCCTCTAGAGGTGCCTCAAGAGGGCTGGGAATTCTATGGGACGAGACATGCTTTGAGAAAATCCTGGTTAAACTCAACTCAAACTGGATTTTTGCTCAGTTGTTGCATCTCCATACCAAAGAGATAGTGAATCTTTTCAATATTTATGCCCTGGTCATCTTAGGAGACAAAAAACCTGCTGGGAATCCATTAGGGATCTAGCAAATGAGATTCATATGGATAATTTCATTCTCATTGGAGACATGAACATTACTTTAAGACAAGGGGAGAAGCGAAGGGACAATATTGTAAGGGATCCAGCTAGAGAATGGGTGGAAGAACTCATTCAGGACTTTCATCTGTTGGACATCAACCTATTCAAGGCAAAATATACATGGACCAGTAGAAGAACGGGTCCGAGTCACATTGCTGCAAGGTTAGATCGCTTTCTCGCCCATATTTCCTTCTTGCTTTTAGTTCTTGATGTTAGTTTTGCTATTCTTTCTTCATTGGTCTCTGATCACAAGCCCATTAGTCTTGAGATGAAGTTTCATATGAATCTGGGGCTTATTCCCTTCCGTTTTAGTGCTCTTTGGGTACAACATCTTGAATTTTTGGACAGAGTTGAGGAAGTCTGGAGACTCCCTATCAGTGGATCCCCCTTCTTTATGTGGGAAGAAAAGCTGAGGAGAGTGAAGAGGGCCCTCAAAATTTGGGCTAAAGCCCTCCCTTCTCCAATCGAGTCAAGGCGGGCTGCCCAAGCCTGTTTGGATAGTCATAAAAAACAAATGGAAGATATGGACATCTCAAAGGACAGCTTAACATTGGAAGAGGAGCTCCAGTTTAATATTCATAAGGCTTGCATCTAGGAGGAGGAATTCTTGAGACTTAAATCTCACAATATGTGGCTAAAATCTAGGGACAGGAATACCTCCTTCTTTCATAAGTAGACTCAAGCCAGAAGAAGCTTCAATTCTATAGTGGAGATAACCTCAGTAGACCAATCCTTCTCTGATTTTTCCAGCATCAAAAAAGCTTCCCATCAGCAAAAAATACTCGTACACAGAGGATAAGCAAGCGAGTCTCAGCTCTAACCTGCTCGAGTTGGTCCCTCTAAAGGTCAATGCTCAAAGGAACGCTATGCTGACTGATCCTATCACCATCAATGAAATCATGCAGGCCCTTGATAAAATGGATCCAGACAAGGCTTCTAGGTTGGACGGGATTACTGCTCGATTCATTAAAACTTGTTGGAACATTGTAAAAAAGAACCTCTACAAAATGATATTAAAGTCTCAGACCTGCCACAAGATTGGGGGCAGCACCAACTCGGCCTTCTTGGCCCTTATACCTAAAGAGAAGGGTGCCATTTCTTTCAATAGATTCAGGCCAATTTCTCTCTGCAACATTGGCTACAAGCTCATCACTAAAGTCATGGCAAATAAGCTGAAAGGCCTTCTTCCAGAAAAAATTCCTAACAATCAAGGGGGTTTTGTCAAAGGTAGGCAGCTAACTGATAATTTCATCCTTGTTCAGGAAGTGATCCATTCAAGCATCCAAAGACAAGAAAAAGGCATGGTTTTCAAGTTGGACCTGGCTAGTGCATTTGACAGAGTTAGGCACAAGTTTCTCTTTGGGGTTATGCAACAATTTGGGTTTGACTGCAGATTTATAAGCTGGGTCAAGGCCTACATTGCAGAACCATGGATTCCCCCACTTTTCAATGGGTGTGTTGCTGACTTATTCAAGGCGAGTCAGGGGATAAAGCAGGGATGCCCTCTATCCCCCCTTATCTTTTTCATTCAAGCCTCTGTCCTCAATTTTATGCTGGAAAAAAGATGAATCGATAAAGAGCTTATGGGTCTTAGAATTGCCATAGGAGTCAGATACATCAACCATGCACTCTTTGTTGATGAATCCATGCTACTGGGGGGTGCTTCCTCCAGCTCGGCCTCTCGCTTCAAGCTGGATCTTCATCGCTATTACCTCGATTCTGGAAATGAACTTAACACGTGAAAATGTTTCATTTATGCTTGGAACCTTTCTAGACTCGAGATAAGCATGATCACCGGGATTTTTGGATTCAAAGGCTCCAAAAAATGGGTGTCTTTTAAATACTTTGGACTGTCAATATTTCAAGGTTTCCTAACTGGGCGGGACTGGTACCCCTTACTGGACAAATTCAAGCTCAAAATGCAAGCCTGGGGCACGTCGTGGCTCAACCTGGCAGGTAAGACTGTTCTCATTAAGTCGTTCCTTAATAGTCTTCCAATCTTTCAGATCTCTGTTATGTTGCCTCCAATGTGCATTCTTCGCAAGATGGAACAATCCATTTGCTCTTTTTTCTGGAAGGGAGGGAAGAATAACGTTAAGATAATTCTGTTGGTCAATTGGGATAAGATCGCTATGCCGCTGCTGGAAGGTGGCCTCCACATAAAAGACCTCAGGGAGCACAATATCGCTCTAGGGGCCAAGATCTTATGGAGGCAGGTAGCAAGGAATCTGGGATGGGTACAACTTTCTTTGTGGAAAAAATACAGCTTTCGAAAGTGTCTTTGCAGCATGGAGAACTTCCGAACTAATCGACATAGCTCCCCGATCCATCAGTTGTGAAAGCGTGCTCTCCCGCTACTGCGTGATTGCTTGTTCTGGATTCCAGGCAATGGGAAGTGGATCATCTTGTGGGAGGATAGGATCATGAACGTAGAAGTGATTGGGCTTGATCCTGAGTTGCAGTAGCTAAGAATGTGGATGATTGCAGATGGTCGATGCACGATATGGAACATTTCAGAGTGGGACAGCAACAACTAGGCAGGGTGGTAGAAGATAGAGATACATGCTCATTTGGAGAATGTGTAGGCCAAATTCATGGTATAGTTGGTTGGGAAAGCCCCTCTAAACGCAAGAAAAAAAGACAGAAGGGGTTGGGGTTCCTCGACAAGATGTTATTCTGTAGCACAAGGCTACAAGTTCCTTAAGGCCATTCCCATTGTCCCCTGCCACCCTATGATTTGGAAAGGAATTTGACAGGTTAAAAGCATTCTGAAGATTGACATGTTCACCTAGTAGCTGGGGTGTAGTAGTATCCTCACTGCTGAAAACTTGCAACTTCGTGGCTTCCACGGCACCTCTCGGTGCCCGCTCTGTCAACAACAAGAGGAAACTTCGGTCCACATCTTTCTCGAGTGCCTCTACGCTCGGTACATTTGGAATGAAATCTTGCTGATTTGGAACAACAACCCCATCCTCCCAATCACCATCACGGGTATGTTGTCTAATTGGGAAGAGTTGTTTCCTAAGTCCTTCCTCGGGAGAGGTTGGCCAAATGAGGGGTGGATGATTATCCCTAAGCTCATTTGCTGGAAGATTTGGCGTGAAAGAAACAATCAGATATTTCAAGAGAAGGCACTAAGCCAGCAGCAAATCATTGTGAAAATCAGAAGCTTATTCAAAGAAATAATGCAAGCCAAGGTGAACCAGAAGCGGGTTTGTAGCTTAAGCCAGCAAGGTAGGGATTGGTGTTGTTATCACTCATAATTTTAAACACTTTCATTGATAGGGTTCTATGTGTCATTAACCTAGGTTCATGTTGTCTCATAGTCATTTTCATGAAATGACTGAAAAATTTTCATTTGGTGATGTCTACCCTAAGTCTAAAACCAACTTCAAACCATGTCATATCATTCAAATCTACCTCATCTCATTTGATGCAGGGACATTAGACACTAGCCAGCAATGTAGGAGTTTTTGTCCACATGTTGTGGCTAGGAGGGTTCGAAAACATTTGAATTGTAACAGCTAGGTGTCAATACCTCAGCTGACTGTTTCATTTAGATTAGTTAGAGTCCATAGAAGTCGAATAGGTTTGGATTCGATCTATCTGTCTTGTTTCATTTAATTCAATAATTGTAATTAGGCTTTTGGTTTTCCTAAACGGTCCTCGCAGAGGAACCGAACAGACAAATATTTATGTATATAAATGTAATCACTCGGATGTATTAAGAGAGAAGGAGGGAGGAGAAGAGAGTAAGAGAGAAGAGTTTTTTTAATAAAGTCTCTATGTTAACAATTGTTTCCAGTTAAATAATTCTTGTGCTCGTTGGCCATTGTATTTTCTCGAACCGTTAATTGTGAAGAAATTGTTTAATTGTGAGACGATTGTACGCTGGTTCTGTGTGGAGTCGTTGAATGTGGTGGTTGTATAAGTCCGCATTTATCTGTCTACTTCCCTGTAATTTTTTGGATAAACCCTATGAAGAAATCTCGCATGTAGGCGAGGTCTGCTTTATGATAATGGAAACCTCGATAAATAAAGAGATAAACCAGGACGGAACCCTATGTCAGAAAACGGAGCGGATAAAAGAATAGCGTAAACCGACGTGAATCTTGGTTAATCACTGTAGCAAAACCGCGAGCGGATTTACAAATCCGGATTGCCCATATCGCACCGCTTTTGCGAGTTGAGCGGTATTTTCTGAACGCTAGCGATTCCATTCAGTGTTCGACACGTGGCGAGGTGGACGCCCGGAAAACCACCGTTCAAAGCGCACCATCGCACATTATCATTCGACCAGGGGAGCCGAGCGATATTGCCGTGTGCCGTTGATTTGGGAAGGGGCCATCGGATAGTGATCGCTTGATGAAGATGTGCGGAAGATAACCGAAGTACGGCATGTGCATTTGATTGGACCATTGATATATAGGTGGGGCCCGGAGCCACGGTTTATTATAAGCCATTTGTTTAAAAGGCGCAGAGTATTAATATAAAGTTCGAAAGGTATAAACATTGGTTATAAGGCATGGCGCACATAAATAATTTGAATTCCCGCGATTAAACGTGTATGAGTGCGAAGGGTTGTAAGGTTCAGTTGGAGGAATAAAATTTCAGGAATTAAATTGGGAATTCAAAAGCTGGGAATGTATTTATTTGTTAATTTCTTTGAAATTGATAAATAAATTAAAAAGAAGATTAAAGAGCCACGTGGGGTAACCCAAAGGGAAATGATGACAGAGCCACGACTACGGTTGAACACCTCTCCTTAGGGGTCCAAAATTCAGTTTTTTTGTGTCATTTGTGGTATCAAAGCCATTGTTTTTGAGTTGTTTTACAGAGAGCTGACATGGCAATCCGAATTGGTAGAGGTGCTGGCAGAAGGAGACCTGTTGCCAACGCAGAGGTGTTGGAGATTTTGCAGAGGTTCGAAGCCAAAATGGATGCCGTGGAGCGAAGACAGACCAGAGATCCTGAAGACATCAGTGAACCTGAAACAAAAGAAGCTGAAGAAAATGTTGAAATCCCTCCTGACATGAGGCTCCTTAGAACTGTTATGGGGTCTACAGTTAAGCCCATAATTGAAGTGTCGAGTTATGCAGGGGGACTGAATCCAGAGGAGCTGGTGGACTGGATAAATCAAATGAATAAGTGCTTCGATTATGAAGAAATAAGCGAAGATAAAAGGGTCAAGTTTTCAGTGACAAAGCTGAAAGGACATGCTGCACTTTGGTGGGATGGAGTGCAGGCAGAAAGGAGGAGAGTTGGAAAGCAACCTATCAAGAGCTGGACCAGAATGATGGCTAAATTAAAAGGTAAATTCTTGCCTAGTGATTATCAGCTGACATTGTATAAGAAAATGCAGAACCTGAGACAGAGGTTGCTGACAGTAAAGGAATACACAGAGGAATTCTACAGAGATGGCAAAGTGGGCAATTTCAGATACACCAGTACCAGGATATGTGAGATGGTCTCAAAGTGGAGATCAAGATGAAAGTGGTCTTGTCTCTAAGGCGGTGGAAAGGCTACCAGATGGCCACTGAGAGAGAAACTCCCAGGAAACGGTACATGAGAGAAGAGGTACTTTTTGTGAAAAGGGAAGTCGGGGTGGTGAGAAAGCCTACTACACCCGGGGATGGGCTAACGGTAGCTCACTCGGGAATGCATCTCGAGAGGATGATGTACAGGGGGAGGAAAGGTTCAGGAGGAAAAGGAAGAGGAGGCGACAGTGCCAGAGAGTTGAGGTGTTATAGATGCTAAATAGTGGGACATAAGCACTATGATGTCCGAGAGAGAGATATGAGTTGCTAGTCAGAAATGCTATTTTTTTCCGGAGGCTAGAGAGGAGGCGGAGGAAATTGAAGAGAGATTCTTCGGAGAGTCAGTCCTTGATTAAAATGAAGGAGTCTTGTTGAAGCAAGCCAAAGAGGTCACTGAGCCTGCACAAAGGAAGAATTTGTTTAGGAGCATATGCAAAGTCCAAGGGAAATGCTGCTAGCTAGTCATTGATAGTGGCAGCACAGACAATCTGGTTTCCACTGAGGTGATAGAGAAGCTGAAGTTGAAGACCAGGGAGCATCCAACTCCCTACAGGGTGTCCTGGCTGCATAAAGGGCACCAGCTGGTTGTAAAGGAACAATGTGAGATAGAGCTGCAAATGGAAAAATATAAAGATAAGATCCTGTGTGATGTAATGCCCACGGATGTGTGTCATATACTGTTGGGTAGACCTTGGCAGTTTGACAGAGCAGCAATGCATGATGGCAAGAAGAACACTTACAAGTTCTTCAAGGATGGGGTACATCATACATTGATACCCATGGAAGAAGGAGATCCATCCAGCAGAGTGATTGATCCAAAGACCTTGTTGCTGAGCGGGAAGGAATATCTGCAACAGATAGAAGAAGAAGAGGTAAGCTTTGCTTTAGTTTGAAAACCTAAAGTAGTTCTTACTTCCACAAAGATTTCTGATTTGCTAGTAGAAATACAAGAGATGTTAGACAGTTATTGTGACATTGTTGTGGATGATTTACCTGATGAGCTGCCACCTGTGAGAAATATCAGCCATCAGATAGATTTTATCCCTGGTTCAAATCTGCCAAATAAGGCAGCCTACAGAATGACTCCTAAAGAAAATGAGGAAATCAAGAGACAAGTACAGGAATTGGTGGACAAGGGGCTGATCAGATAAAGTTTGAGTCCATGTGCAGTACCAACAATATTGAGCCCAAAGAAAGATGGAGGCTGGAGAATGTGTACTGATTCCAGAGCAATCAATAAGATCACAATCAGGTACAGATTCCCTTTGCCCAAAGTTGAGGATTTGATGGATTGTTTGAGTGGTGCTAAATATTTCTCAAAGATAGATTTAAAAAGTGGATACCATCATATCAGAATAAGAGAGGGTGATGAGTGGAAAACTGCCTTTAAGACAAATGAAGGATTATATGAATGGATGGTAATGCCTTTTGGGTTTTCAAATGCACCTAGTACTTTTATGAAACTTATGAATGAAGTATTGAAAGAATTCATTGGTAAATTTGTGATAGTGTATCTGGATGATATATTAGTTTTCAGCAGAACTAAAGAAGAACATTTAAGGCATATTAATCATGTCTTGAAGAAGCTGCACCAAGAGAAACTGTTGATCAACTTAAAGAAATGCTCATTCATGAAGGAAGATTTGGTGTATTTGGGTTTTGTTGTTTCTGAAGAAGGATTGAAGATGGACCCGGAAAAGGTTAAGGCAATTGTGGAGTGGCCTTCACCCAGGAATGTTTTTGAGGTAAGAAGTTTCCATGGACTTGCTAGTTTTTACAGAAAGTTTATAAGAAAATTCAATAAGATTAATGCACCCATAATTGAGACAATAAAGAAGAGAAAACAACCATTTAAGTGGACTGCTGAAGCAGAAA
This sequence comes from Pinus albicaulis, assembly GCA_034641835.2. Classification (NCBI taxonomy): domain Eukaryota; kingdom Viridiplantae; phylum Streptophyta; class Pinopsida; order Pinales; family Pinaceae; genus Pinus; species Pinus albicaulis. The sequence continues at coordinate 96,209,035 of CM076582.1, forward strand.
GAAACTTTAAAGTGTTGAAGCAGAAGTTAATTGAGAAGCCTGTTTTGATCCTGCCTGATTTTGCCAAACCATTTCAAGTAAAATGCGATGCAAGTAGAGAGGCCATTGGAGCTGTGTTGAGTCAGGATGATAGGCCTGTGGCATATTTCAATGAAAAGCTGAATGACACCAGAAGAAAGTATTCCTCTTATGAGAAGGAATTTTATGCAATTGTTCAGGCACTGAAGAAATGGAGACACTATTTAATGTCCATGGAATTTGTATTGTATTATGAAAACCATGCTTTGCAATATATTGTACAGCAGCCCAAGTTGAAGCATAAGCATGCCAAATGGGTTGAGTATCTCCAAGGTTTTAATTTTTTTTTGAAACATATAAGTGGCCAAGCAAATAAAGTAGTTGATGCTTTGAGTAGGAGGCACATGCTTGTTCAAGAAACTAATTTTGAAGTTGTAGAATTTGATTTTCTCAAAGAATTGTATAAAACAGATCCAGATTTTAAAGAAGCATTTGAGGCATGTAGTAACCCTGTTTTAACAGATAGAATCCAGTGGCTGGATTATTTCTTGCAGGAGGACTTCTTATTCAGAAGAAACCAACTGTGTGTACCAAAATGTTCCATGAGAGAAAACTTGATCAAAGAGAAGCCATATGTAAGACTGATGCACACTGGTATCTTATAAAAATCATGAGCAAATTGAGTTCATTTCATACTGTAGCCCATATGAGAGCGTATATAGTTTAGAAGAATTGCAGGGTCCGCCAGTTATGCCAAAGAAAGTGGTTGTGAATTGCGCAAGATTGTGCCACTCCTTCTCCTTTGCACCCAACGGCACAGCCTTGGGACATGGTGAGTATGGATTTTGTTCTAGGATTGCCCAAGACTCGAAGAGGGAATGATGCAGTCTTTGTTGTAGTGGACAGATTCTCCAAAATGGCACATTTTATTCCATGCTATAAAACTAGTGATGCCACCCATGTTGCTAATTTGTTTTTCAAAGAAGTTGTTAGATTCCATGGGTTGCCCAAGAGTATTGTTTCAGACAGAGACACCAGATTTGTGGGTCATTTTTGGAGGACACTGTGGAAGAATCTTGGTACCAAATTGAGTTTCAGCTCAACTTATCATCCCCAGACTGATGGAAAAACTGAGGTGGTGAATAGGAGTCTGGAAAATTTGTTGAGAAGTCTTGCAGGAGAGCACCCCAAGCAGTGGGACCATATTTTTCCCCAGGAAGAATATGCGTATAATGACTCACCAAACAGAAGCACAGGGCAGAGTCCATTCCATATTTTTTATGGAATGCACCCCAGAGGAATATCAAAGTTAAGAAATCTAGGAAAGGCAAAACTGAGGAGTGCAGATGGTGAGGAATTTGCTTCAGAAATCCAGGCCATACATGAACAAGTGAAATAGCAACTACAAGGTAGTAGCATCAGATACAAAAGCAGAGCAGACTTGAGCAGAAAAGAAGTTCATTTTGAAGTAGGAGATTTGGTTCTGGCACACTTGAGAAAGGAGAGATTCCCAAGGAAGCAGTATAACAAATATTGGGCCATGCAAGATACTTAGAAAGTTTTCTGCAAATGCTTATGATATTGAATTACCTCCTGATGTTGGAATATCTCCCATTTTTAATGTTTCAGATTTGTACAAGTATGAAGATGATGGTGCAGAAGAAAGATCAACGGACAAGGGACAGATTGAGTGGAAAGAGCAGCTACCTCCAGCATAACCATTGCAACCAGAGAAGATATTGGACAAAAGAGTGTTCAAAAGGACCAGCGGACAAGAGTAATTTCAGTACTTAATCAAATGGAAGGACAAGCCAGAGGAAGATGCCACTTGGATGACTGAAGGAATGTTGCAGAAGATAGGCAGATTAGTGGAAGAGCTCATGGACAGGAGCCCATGAAGAAGATTTCCCTTGGGATTCTGATGCAGGGGCATTAAACACTAGCCAGCAATGTAGGAGGTTTTGTCCACATGTTGTGGCTAGGAGGGTTCGAAAACATTTGAATTGTAACAGCTAGGTGCCAATACCTCAGCTGATTGTTTCATTTAGATTAGTTAGAGTCCATAGAAGTCGAATAGGTTTGGATTCGATCTATCTGTCTTGTTTCAGTTAATTGAATAATTGTAATTAGGCTTTTGGTTTTCCTAAACGGTCCTCGCAGAGGAACCGAACAGACAAATGTTTATGTATATAAATGTAATCCCTAGGATGTATTAAGAGAAAAGGAGGCAGGAGAAGAGAGTAAGAGAGAAGATTTTCTGTAATAAAGTCTCTGTGTAACAATTGTTTCCAGTTAAATAATTCTTGTGCTCGTTGGCCATTGTATTTTCTCGAACCATTAATTGTGAAGAAATTGTTTAATTATGAGACGATTGTACACTGGTTCCGTGTGGAGTCGTTGAATGTGGTGGTTGTATAAGTCCGCATTTCTCTGTCTATTTCCCTATAATTGTTTGGATAAACCCTGTGAAGAAATCTCGCATGTAGGCGAGGTCTATTTTATGATAATGGAAACCCCGATAAATAAAGAGATAAACCGGGATGCAACCCTGAGTCAGAAAACGGAGCGGATAAAATAATAGCGTAAACCGACGTGAATCCTGGTTAATCACTGTAGCAAAACCGCGAGCGGATTTACAAAGCCGGATTTCCCATATCGCACCGCTTTTGCGGGTTGAGCGGTATTTTCTGAACGCGAGCGATTCCATTTAGTGTTCGACACGTGGCGAGGTGGACCCCCGGAAAACCACCGTTCAAAGCGCGCCATCGCACGTTATCATTCGACCAGGGGAGCCGAGCGATATTCCCATGTGCTGTTGATTTGGGAAGGGGCCTTCGGACGGTGATCGCTTGATGAAGATGTGCGGAAGATAACCGAAGTACGGCACGTGCATTTGATTGGACCATTGATATATAGGTGGGGCCCGGAGCCACGGTTTATTATAAGGCATTTGTTTAAAAGGCGCAGAGTATTAATATAAAGTTCGAAAGGTATAAACGTTGGTTATAAGGCATGGCGCACATAAATAATTTGAATTCCCACGATTAAACGTGTATGAGTGCGAAGGGTTGTAAGGTTCAGTTGGAGGAATAAAAGTTCGAGAATTACATTGGGAATTCAAAAGCTGGGAATGTATTTATTTGTCAATTTCTTTGAAATTGATAAATAAATTAAAAAGAAGATTAAAGAGCCACGTGGGGTAACCCAAAGGGAAATGCTGACAGAGCCACGACTACGGTTGACCACCTCTCCTTAGGGGTCCAAAATTCAGTTTTGTTGCGTCATCATTTATTTTTCATTCCCACGCTTTTAAATCACAAAATATTTCACTTGTTAGTTTTACACAGTTTCGTAGCGAATTATATGGTAAATCAACAATTTTCACTACGAAACTGCCTGAAATAATTTTCGCTAGGAAACTGGATTTTTCCTGCAAAGAGTGTCAGAGCGGTGTGAGGTGTCAAATTTTGATGGATGAAGACCAAGGTGAGGTCATCTAAGTTAGTTTTCATTATTCCCAAGCATGCAAGATCATATTTTGTCTTATCATTGTTTTTTGTGGTCACATGTGTCATCATCCTCCCTCAAGTTGTCAAATTACTTTTTAAACAAGTCACCCAAGCTCCTCTCTGTCATTAAACCTTCATCCTTTACATGTATCAATGATTTTTCACCTTGGAAGAATCCAGCCCATTGCAAAACAGCTCTATGTCAATTTGTTTCTTTACAGGTGTCACATGTTTAAGAAGGAAGCTTGGTTATAAAGCAAGATGGCCATGAAGGAGAAAGCATACAAAGGAGGCTCTGTGCTTAAATAGAATCCCATGGACCTTTATCTATTCATGGAGGACCATAGCTTTGCTAAAATATTCACCAATTCAAGTTGCTTGAATTTCTGCTAGAGCTACAAAGGAATTTGCTTTGCTTTGGACTGCGTGAGCAGTAAATTTAAACAAAATATTAAGGATGAAAAGAGATGAATTCGATAGGTTATTTTCAAGCACAGAACAAGGAAAAATAACCTCCTTAACTTTTCTCACAAGTGCTACCAGTTTGGATATTCAAAGATGTCTCTGGGACCTATTTTGAGAATCCAGAGTTTTCTTGTTTTATACATGTTTTTCTAATGCAGATTCTGGACAGCTAGAGATGGTTTTCAAAAAACCAAGAGAAATTTTTCTTCAGAACATTCTGATTTACAAAAACCTCCTCTCGTTTTGCAACATCTATCAAGGATAGGGAGATAGGAGCTCATCTTTGAACCCTATTTTTTCAGAAAAAACAAAGTCATTTTATTGGTAAATTAACTTGTTAAAGGTGAAAATTATGCTTTTTGAAGAGGGTAAGAGGAATTTAGAATCCAGATTGCCTTATCATCTTTCATAATATCAATTTTCAGACCTACAGGTGAAATTTTGATGAAAAATGGATAATTTTGAATTTTCTCCATAATCAGGTAGTTTCGTAGCGAGTTACGAGCTTGAAGGCCAAAAAACGCTACTAAACTTCTGAAGAATGATTTGTGTCTTTAAATTCAGTTTTATGGAGAACTAAGGAGGGGGTTTGATAGTATTTATATATTTTGACCTAACAAATACTTTTGGGCCAACATAGGTGGCAGAAGGAAAGATTAAAATACAGAAATAAACTCGCTACTAAACTACGCTACAAAATTGCCTAAAGATGCTTTGTTTTGCGGCGAGGTGTTTTTGAAGGTTCAAAAGGCATATGGAAGACAGCCAACCACATGGAGACATTCCAAGGTAGTAGTGGAACATTCCAGGAAATATTTGGTCTCCTACAAAGTTTTATTTTTCACCAACTCAGCAAATGTCATGTCATCATCTCCTTAAAAATAGGAAGATCAGTTTTGAATCTAGTGGAGGTATTTATAGTTTGATCATGGTCAGTGCCACCTAATCACGTGATCATTTCCATTGTAAAGATGTGGTCCTTTCAGTTGGAAAGTGTAAAAAATAGGTAGTTGAGTCCTATTAGGTCTCTAACTCCTAAAGTTAGTAGGTGTCATTATCATTACCATGTATTTGGCTTTCTAGTTAGATTAGGTGTCAAGAGAAGGATTCGAAGGTTCAGCTTGAAGGCAGATCCAATGTGAAGGTGTCGAAGCCTATTAATAGGCAGAATATCGAATAACAAAGAGTTGGAGATGTTATGTATGCAATACTATTGTAATATTTCACTATCAATAATATACTTTTGCAGCAACTTGTTTCAGACCCAAGATTCCTTGTATGTTCTTATATGTACTTGTTTATCTTAGTCCTTTTGATATTTATGCAGTGGCTTATGTGCAATCACTTGGAATTCAGTAATATGCTCCAATTTCCTGTACACATGTAGTTTATTTTTTTGTCCTTTATGTCTGATTTCATAAGAATATAAGTGCCTTGACTTCCATGACATTTGTTGTTTTGTAATTGAGGTTTACAATGACTCCATGCCCAATGGTAGTGATTCCTTGCATCATTCACCTACTTTGAACACATAAACACCCAAAAAAGAAACCATCTGAGTTAGACATCTGTTAGAAAATTATATATTATGGAGCAATGCAACACATAAAATATGCAGAAAATAAAAGCACACAAAACACATAAAACTAGAGAGACACAGATATACGTGGTTCACCCAGTTTGGGCTACGTCCACCCCGAACAGCCAATCCTTCCTTTCTATTATCCAACAAAAAATGAAGAGACAAAACCTATAGCAGATCCGTTGTAATATCCTCTGTTCTCTCTCACAATCTCCCTCTCTATTTCTCGCTCCGAGAATACACATACGATACACAGCCGCAATACAATGCCCTCATAAAAGCGAGGGGTTGCCTTCTAGGGCAAAAAACCATAATCTAAACATAACTTCTACCGTCAGATCATTTTCCTAATGAACGGCCCAGATTGACTAGAAATTACTATACTTTTACAAGGCAATTTTACATCTGTTTTTAGCTTCGGGGGCGCTGCCCCCAAAAACCCCCAACAAGGGGGGGCTCCGAAAAGCATTGCCACCCCCCCTGGACCCCCCACGACAGAAATTAATTACGGGCGGCGTTGCCGCCCCTTTTAAGGTACAGGGGTCCAATGCTGTGATGCAAAGTAAATAAGATAATCAAGCTCCACACCCAACAACATCTACTTTTAAACTTCATTGAAAATCATTTATTCTTCTTTTGAGAGAGCCCTCTCAGAGTGGAGAGGCTAATTTCCAGTTGCAAGTGATTTGAAAGAGTTACTCCAAGTTGACCATTGAAGCAGCCCAACAGGAACTCAATTTGGTAATAACATTTTGGCATCGTTGCCGGGGACATGAAGGTGAAAATTTTCTCCAGGCAGAACGATAAGGTTCAGATTTGACTTCTGATGGTGAACAGAAGCCAAACGTAGGAAGGTTGTACCATTCACCTGGCGACTCCATTGTTCAAGATCCAAAGCTTCAAAGTTCAGACCGACTTTACTGGGAAGAGTACAGATTTCATAACATTCATGGTGATCCAAGATGACAGGATATGTGGCAAACCCTTTATATGATGAAATGTTACAAAGTGTAAGGGATGAGTTAGCATAATTTCAGATAGATGAATATTTCTCAACAATAGTATTTCGTTGTTTGAAATCCTGTCAACTCACACATGAAAATAAAATTTGTTTTCTTGGTTTAGCTGCTGAAAAATTAGAGAATGAAATTGAACTATTGGATGTTCAAATTGGATCATATGATTTCCAAGATCCTAAACAGTTCTTGGAAAGTCTCCCCCCTCCAAAAAACAAGGAAATTGTTATACCATTTGACTTGCAGATAAAGGAGGAATGTGGTTATGAGCTTGATATTGTAGAGTTGGAATCAAGGTTGAGCCTTGATGAAGAAAATGAAAAGGATATCCAAGATCAATTTATCATTAAGATCTTAAAAGGAATATCAATAAATTATTTCTTCCATGATCCCATAGCTGATTACATAGAAGAGTTCTATAATCCAACTTTTCAATTATTTTTTCACTATGAAAAACAGACCCATCTTCTCTTACCTTTATCATTTCATAATACAGTTTGCCTTTGGTTCAAGTGCAGTCAATGGATTCAAGTGTCAGATCAACTCATTGACTGGCTTTATTGGAGGTTTCATGTCGCTTGAATCAAACATGAAGATTACAGCTGTTAGGGTAGGTAGAATTGTGTGTGAATAAGCTCAAGTAGACTGAGCATTTTTTCAGTATGTACAGATTTTGTTTTTTAGCAGTAATCATCAAGCTTGAGCCCGAGGAGAAGGCTATATGAGTTTGAAGAATGCTTTGTGAATTTTAGAATTTTTGTTCTCAGCAAGGATGGCACTGGAACTACATGTTATTTGTTGTACCACAGGGGCACACCATCCCCAGTGGAGCCAATGTTATCACTCATAAGTTTAAACACTTTCATTGATAGGGTTTTGCATGTCATTAACCTAGGTTCATGTTGTCTCATAGTCATTTTCATGAAATGACTGAAAAAATTGCATTTGGTGATGTCAACCCTAAGTCTAAAACCCACTTCAAACCATGTCATATCATTCAAATCTACCTCATCTCATTTAGTTGTCATTCCCACGCTTTTAAATCACAAAATATTTCACTTGTCAGTTTTTCACAATTTCATAGTGAATTATAGTGTACTTCAGCAATTTTCGCTATGAAACTGCCTGAAACGGTTTTTTCTACGAAACTGTGTTTTTCCTGCAAAGAATGTCAAAGAGGTGTGAGGTGTAAAATTTTGTTGTATGAAGACAAAGGTGAGTTCAGCTAAGTTAGTGTTCATGATTCTCAATCATGCAAGATCATATTTTGTCTTATCATTGTTTTTTGTGGTCACATGTGTCATCATCCTCCCTCAAGTTGTCAAATTAATTTTTAAACAAGTCACCCAAGCTCCTCTCTATAATTAACCCTTCATCCTTTTCATGTATCAGTGATTTTTCACCTTGGAAGAGTCCAGCCCATTGCAAAACAGCTCTCTGTCAATTTGTTTCTTTACAGGTGTCACATGTTTAAGAAGGCAGCTTGGTTATAAAGGAAGATGGCCATGAAGGAGAAAGAATACAAAGGAGGCTCTATGCTTAGATAGAATCCCATGGACCTTGATCTATTCATGGAGGATCCTAGCTTTTCTGAAACATTCAACAATTCAAGTTGCCTTAATTTTTGTTGGAGCTACAAGGGAATTTGCTTTGTCTTTGGATTGTGTGAGCAGTAAATTTAAACAGAAGATTATGGATGAATAGAGATGAATTCAAAAATACTGAGAGAGTTTATTTTCAAGCACAAAACAAGGAAAAATAACCTCCTTCACTTTTCTCACAGGTGCTACCCATTTGGATATTTGAATATGTCTCTCGGACCTATTTTCAGAATCCAAAATTTTCCTGTTTTATACATGTTTTTCTAATGTAGGTTCTGGACAGCTGGAGATGGTTTTCAAGAAAAAAAAAAGAGTTTTTCCTTCAAAACATTATGATTTACAAAGTTTGCCTCATTTTTTTCAACAGCTATCAAGTATAGGGATATAGGAGCTCATCTCTGAACCCTATTTTCAAAAAAAAAAAAACAGTCATTTTATTGGTAAATTAACTTGCTAAAAGTGAAAATGATGCTTTTTGAAGAGGGTAAGAGGCATTTTGAATCACTTATCATCTTTCATCATATCAATTTCAGACCTACAGGTGAATTTTTTATGAAAAATGGATAATTTTGAATCTTCTCCATAATCAGGTAGTTTCGTAGTGAGTTCCAGGCTTGAAGGCTAAAAAACGTTACTAAATTTCTGAAGAATGCTTTTTGTCTTTAGATTCGGTTTTATGGAGAACTAAGGAGGGAGTTTGATAGCATTTAGATATTTTGACCTAACAAATACTTTTGGGCCAGTAGAGGTGGCAGAAGGAAATATTAAAAGACAGAAATAAGCTCGCTACTAAACTATGCTACGAAACTGCCTAAAGATGCTCTATTTTGCAATGAGGTGTTTTTGAAGGGTTTTTGAAGGTTCGAAAGGAATATGGAAGACAACCAACCACGTGGATACATTCTAAGGTAGCAATGGAACATTCCAGCAGAATTTTGGTCTCCTACAAAGTTGTATTTTTCATCAACTCAGCAAAAGACAGTCAGCAAATGTCATGTCATCATCTCCTTAAAAATAGGAAGATCAGTTTCTAAATCTAGTGGAGGTATTTGTAGTTTGATCATGGTCAGTGACACCTAAGCACATGATCATTTCCATTGTAAATATGCGGTCCATTCAGTTGGAAAGTTTAATAAATAGGTAGTTGGGTCCTATTAGGTCTCTAACTCCTAAAGTTAGTAGGTGTCATTATCATTACCATGTATTTGGCTTTCTAGTTAGATTAGGTGTCAAGAGAAGGATTCGAAGGTTCATCTTGAAGGCAGATCCAATGTGAAGGTGTTGAAGCCTATTAATAGGCAGAATATCGAATAACAAAGGGTTGGAGATGTTATGTATGCACTACTATTGTAATATTTCACTATCAGTAATATAATTTTGTAGCAGCTTGTTTCAGACCCGAGATTCATTGTATGTTCTTATATGTACTTGTTTATCTTATTCCTTTTGATCTTTATGCAGTGGCTCATGTGTAATCACTTGGAATTCAGTAATATGCTCCAATTTCCTGTACACATGTAGTTTATTGTTTTGTCCTTTATGTGTGATTTGATAAGAATATAAGTGCCTTAGCTTCCATGACATTTTTTGTTTTGTAATTGAGGTTTACAATGACTCCATGCCCAATGGTAGTGATTCCTTGCATCATTCACCTACTTTGAACACATAAACACCCAAAAAAGAAACCATCAAAGTTAGCCATATGCTTTTAAACTTCATTGAAAATCATTTATTCTTCTTTTGAGAGAGCCCTCTTGGAGTGGAGAGGCTAATTTCTAGTTGCAAGTGGTTTGAAAGATTTAGTCCAAGTTGACCATTGAAACAACCCAACAAGAACTCAATTTGGTGATAACAGGTGCTAGCAACTGGAGCTAAACCTTCCCACTGGGCACAATATGGAGAAGTGTAGAGAAGAATGGAAAATCAAATTAGAGGATGAGGACTTCGACAAATGGGGAAGGAGCACACATATCCACACTATTTTTTTTGACGATGTAGCAAAGGGGAATTCGGGGAAGGTCAGAGGCAGAGGACTTATTTGCTGCCCTTTAGACCAAATCATTTCCCACTTTTCCTGGAATTTGGGGCTTACTTCGAACAATCAAGCGGGAGCCATGGATCTCCTACAAGGCTTGAAAGAGCTACAAAAACATGGAATCAAGGAGGATCAAGTCATTGGAGATTCACAAAGCCTCATTGGCTTGATTGTGACAAAATCGGTCCCTAAATACCTCCGTCTGCAACGGTTGTTCGGTCGCATCAATAAGTTGATCATGTCCTTTGACATAGTTTAGTTCTTTCACTTCCTTCGGAAAAATAACAAGTATGTGGACCTTGAAGCCAACATTTTTGTCTCTTTACAAGAGGTATCTCTCTTCTGCGAAGAGGGGGATTCATGGGATCCTCTGCCTTAGCCAGCCCCTCTCCTTTGTCATGTATTTTTGTCTCTTGCTGCAACAATTTGTTTGTATTAGAAGGTTTGCTAGTCTTTGGGAAATTTCTAGATTGACTGTGAGAAGCATAGTAGGTGAATTTTGCTTGATCGGAAACCCTCTAGACATTGAGTCTCCAAATGTAATACCTCTGAGCATAAACCTTAGACCTTTTGAATCAATATAAAAATAACTGTTTCTGTTTATATATATATATATATATATATATTATTTTATTGATATAATACATAGGAAAAATTATATAATATATCATGAGATAATATATAATATATTACAACCATATAAATCAAGGGGAGAATAAAGATAACATCAAGATATAAATAAATAGGTTTAAAGGAAAATGAATCAAAGACAAGGGATGAAAAAAGAAGAAAGAGGGGAAATAACACACACACACACACATATATATAAGAACCAAAGATTAATGCTAAGTGGAAACATCTCTATACTAAGTTATAGAGTATATAATTAATTTTTATTACTTTTATTTTCTTAAACAAGAGTAATAATTTCATTAGAAATTTATAGCAATAGCAACTTGCCTTTGGATACTATTTTTCTGTCTACTATCCTAAAGAAGAGTAACAATTTCATTTGAAATTTATAGCAATATCAACTTGTCTTTGGATACTATTTTTCTGTCTACTATCCAAGCTTGAAAAACAAAATTCCATATGTACCTATAGATAAAAGAAAACTAGCCTGAAATTTTAGAAGGCACAATACAAAAAATTCAAAAGGATTTGCCATTAAGTAAATAATCAGGTGCTAAAAAGTTTGTTTAAAAATTGAAGTTTTCGAAAAGGTGTGGAACCTGAACGGCCATGTAGATATTGTTGTTCTGAATCCGGCGCAACTCATTTTGCGGAAAACCGACATCGTATGCTCCCGGAAACAAGTTCTGTTTGTTTTCCCAAATAGGCAAATTTTGTAAAAAAAAGACAATTGAGTGGGAAAATCTTGAGCCTGTTAGCTCCTTGTAATTTGTAATATTTGCAAGAACAAGTAGTAGGGAACCACATCAAACCACTTTTGAGTCCAGGAACTTGCCTTCCTAGGCTCAGAGAGGGATCTCTCTGTATTTATGATTAATTGATTTAGAATTATGATTATATTCTTCCGATTTTAGGCTAGTTATGAATATTTTGGTTGTTTGTTTTGATTGTTTGTTTGGTTGGATAGATATAATGTGGGAAGCTTAATCCATTGGGCCATGGAGTCATAAAAGGGTTAAATTGTACATCAATTTTTCAAGGGTTTTCACAGGGCAAGCTAACTATATCAAATGGATCTTCGTGGAAAGATGAAAATGAAATGATAGTGAGTTTAGTAAAGCTAAAGAGCAGTTAAGCATTATTTAACTATACTTCAACATAAAAGAAGAGCAGACCATCTCTGAATTCTGCATTCAAGTCCTTAGAGGAAAACATTTAAAACAACAGTTCAATGGAGGTAAAAAGAAGTTAAGAATTTCTTAACTCAACTTCATAAGAAAGACCATATAACAGTTTCAGAGAAACTAAAGAGCAGTTAAGAATTATTTAGTTAAACTTCAAAAGAAAACCTCAAGATAACAGCTAGGTGAAACTAAAGAGCAGTTAAGAATTTTTTAGTTATATTTTGCAGAGGAAAACATTGAGATAACAGTAACAGACAGACTTAAGGTGCTCATGTAGCATATCTTAATCTAAAATTTATGTTTCTGCTATTAGGGAGATTGATGTACAGTATGGAAAAACGAAGGAGAAACATCAACAAAAGAGGGATGACATCACCATTAACATAGCTCAAAGATCCTGTGGAAGTGCTTGTATTATTGATATCCAGCTCAAAACAGTTACAGTGCTCCAATCCAATAATCTTCGCAACTCAGAGTCTAAGCAAAATCCAACCCAACAACCAACCAACACTGATAATGAACAATACATGCAGTATTTATCTGCAACTGAGGAGGTTGCCCTAATCTAGGGTGACAGAATGCATTTACTACAGAGTAAATGCAGTTTTGAAAATTGAGACCATGCAAGGCCCAAGCCAAAAATATCCCTGACAGACCTACTGTAGTAATAACTTTTGAATTAACTCCTGAGCTAACTTTAAAATATCTTTTGACTAACTACCTGCAAAAATTAACTTTTATAATAACTTATGAACTGGTGCTAAAAGATCTTTGACTGTAATATTAACTGTAGCAACCTTTTATTAAATCAAAATTAAACTGTAGGTGGCCAACGTGGTTGAGAAGAGGCCAAATGCTGAGTGATCTTTGATATCTAGCTTTGTCTTTCCTCGTTGATTTGTCCTCTGCTTTGTCTTTAAACCTAAAAATTGTCCTTATCTGTATGCCTCTTTACTGCCCCTGCTGTCATTTGTAAATTCTTCCTTTACCTCACTGTTTTATCTGCTTTCTTCTTAACTCTGTCCTTTAATTGTTTTCACCTTTAACCTTTCCTTGTCTGTATTGTTTACTTCTTTTACTTTTCACTACCATAGTGAATTTTTTACCTTTCACTGTCTTTTCCTTAACTTTGTTCTTCAACTGTGTCTTTTATTCTTTTTTGTCTTTACCTTGACTAGCCCATTCCAGCTTTTGTCTGTTATTTTGCTCATTATCCTCTGTTACGAGAAAAACATCTGAATCCATACCCTGTAAGTCTCTGCAGGAGGCAGATAGGCGGGGAATGTGAAAAGGCATGTGGACCGTTGGATCAAATGAGGGAGATCGAATGGCTGTTGGAGTTTCAGGTGGATGGTAGGAGGTGGGGCCGAGCAGTTAAATGGAAATGGTGGTTTGTGGTTTATCGCGCAGTGCAGGAGTGGTAAGGTGGTTTAGTCGGAGGGTATGCGATGAAGCGTAAGGGTGACGCGTGGCGGACGAGAGGGTTGCAAAACCGCCCATTTTACAACCCTCAGAAGGTTTTAAACCACGGGTGTTTTGGGTTGCGAAAATGATTGGGGGTCGTTGGATTGGGTGGCGAAGATTTGACGGTGATCGGAAGTGGATAGAGTACGGGTCAATTTGAACGGAGCATAGGTGTTAAACATTTAATGCGGGGTTTAATGTGTTTTGCGGGCAGTAGTGTAGAGTGGGGCCCAGGGATATATCAAAGTGGAGGGGGAAAAGGTTTATTAAAGCGAAGGCTTTAATATAAGTGTGAGTCAGGTTTTAACCATAATAGGATTTGGGTGTTTAAAAAAAACAGGGTTTATGAACGTGGGACCCAAGGTTAATATTTGAAGCAGAGGGATAAATGAAAATGAAAAAAAGCAGGGTTTAATATAAGGTGGGGGAATATAAATATTTTAGGAGGGGCCCGACAGATGAAAGTTATTTAAAAACAATGTAAAAGTGGGTTTTACATTGTTTTTAATGAAATAAGGGGAATGAGTAAAGGGGAAGGGGTGTTAATAAGGGGAATAGGGTTTTAGCTAGGAGAAGGGGATTAAGAAAGGGGAAGATGTTAAAATGAGGGGTTTAGGGTTTAAAATGGGTTTTCAAAGCATGGGATTATGCGAAATAGGCAAAATGAAAGGTAATGGAGAGGTTAAATGGAAAATAATGAAGGCAGTGAGATTTCTGAAAATAAATGATAGTCAAGGAATATTATTTTTAGCATAAAAAATATAAGGAATAGGCAGTCATCTTGTGATACCGCAAAAATACAGGAGTCTAACAGAGCCAGTGGTAGGATGCCACGTGGCCTCTTGTGATTAGTCGAAATCAAATTTTTTTTGGCCTACCACTGCCTGACACGTGGCAGACCCTAAATGGTGTTGATGTAGGAAAATTTCATTGGTTGTTGGATGACCAACCACATGTTGTCACATGGCCCAACCAAAGGTTGCCACATGGCAGCATGGGGGCCACCAAAAATTGGTTAAAAATCTAAATTTCTCTTTGCAAGATTTGAACACAACGCCTCATACCAACGAAATTCCAAAATACCATTACACCACACATAGTACTAGTGTATGGGACCAACAAAAATAATATTTAAATTTTAAAATGATGTTGCTTTGAATTTTTTAGAATTAATTAATTCGTCCATATTATATATGATTGAAAATTCAGTTTCTTCGTTGCATTGGGCATTTAAAATATCCCACAAATTGCACCGAAATTTCCCCGATTTGTTGCTCCATTAAAGAAAAATAGGGCGAAATTGTAGGACAGTTGGCCGAACTTGGCGAATTTGTGGGTCAACTAGTAGCAAAACTTGGGAAGCTCATAACTTTCTCAATTTTTATCCTTTTTGGGAGAATAAAGAGGTTATAAAAGGGTTTTTTATAGCTCTGAAGTAGTTGGAGTAGGTATTTGAGCCATTTGAGAACTGTAAATGTATCTAATCACCATTTTATGAGCATAATGAAAGAGGGCCACTCATTGGAAGTTGGACCAGGAGACGTAGCCAAGGAGGGGTGAACTCCTTCATCACTACCTGTGTTGTGTTTATTTTTATGGTGTATTTGTTTGTTGTTTTATACTATTTCAGAGTTTAAATTAATGCTTTATGTGTATAATAATTTAACATAAAATCTCATAAAACTCAGTTTTAACAATTGCAATTTATACAACCTCAACAAAATTTACATATAGATCTCATACAAATCAAGTTTGGTATCAGAGCTTAGGTTTTCATTGTTGTTGTGAGAGTTTAATTGTTTTCAACTGTATGCGATGCTTACAAGGTTGAATCTCAAGAGAGGAGAAGGAAATCTTGTGGTTTGAAGTCCTCAAGTTAGGTCAAGGACAAGGAGAGCAAGTGTGCCACAATCTCCACCACAAATTATTCCTCAAATTATAGTTGAAGCTTCAACAAGTATGTCACATGAAGGAGAGCTTGACAATATGTAATAGGATGAAAAATCCTTCAAGAAATGATTCTTTGATATGACAATAATGGTTAAAGTTCTCTATGAGGAGAGAAGCACAAGGATGCAAGGTGAGAGCTCCAATATTCCGAAGGGAGATAATTCTTCAAAATGAGATGGAGGAGATGGATACAAGCCTCCAAAAGGTAATGGGAATGGTGATAAACCACCTTTGACACCACCATTCTCTTCACCTTGATCCTCACCACCATCTTCTTCCACAACAAGCCCTTCACAAACACCTCCACATTCTCAAAAAGGTCATGGTAAAACTACATTTTTAAAGCTTGACATTAAGTTTTATTTGCCTATGTATAATGGAGAGGTAGATACTGAAATATTAGACAATTAGGTACGTCATATTTACTTTTATTGCATGATACAAAAAATCAAGGATGATGACACAAAGATTCAACTTGCTTCATTGAGATTGGAAAGTGCAACACTTATTTGGTGGGAATCCAAAACTCGAGAGGACATGGAGAGACATGGTAAGGTCTTAACCTCTTGGAATGATTTTGTTGTTTCCTTACGGATACAATTGTATCCATTAGCATACATGCAAAAGGTTATAATGGACTGTCAAAACTTTAGGCAAGGTAAAGCACAAAGTGTGCAAATCTATACTCAAGAGTTTAGGAAAAGAGCACTAATTTTAGGTGTAGATTTGACATATCAAGAAAATTTGTTAAAGTACATTGGAGGTTTTCATAGTTACCTAAGACATACTATTCTCATGTTTAATCCTTCAAATTTAGATGAAGTGTGTGTACATGCCACACATTTAGAGGCAAGAGGGAAACATGTTTTAGAGGAGACAAGTGAGGATACCTTTGAGTTTGAAGAGAAAGTAAAGGGTAAGTTCAAGGGTAAGGGTAAGAAGAATGCTTCCATCAAGATGGAGAAATAAAATCTCACATGAAAACATTGTTCCAAATATCGGGATGATGAAGATCACTGCTAGAAACTTCATCTAGAGATGAGACCCAACAAGCTTAAAAACAAGGGGAAGGAGAAGACAACTGCAACAATAACACATGATTTAGGTTATGAATCTGGAGATGAAACAAATATCACAACAATGGGTTTGAAAGGTAAGGACATTGCAAGTACTAGTTATTAAATTTGTCAAGATAGTACTCAAGTTGATGAAACAAGAATTGAGCTTTCCCATGATAGAGTTATTTCAAAGCATACCAAGATTGACACCCTGTTTGATAGCGGTTCACAAGCAAACCTTATTGACTTAGTCAAGAATTTGAGTTTAGAAACCATTCCTCATCCAAGACATTATCCTTTAGGTTGGATATATAAGAATGCAAATTTGCAGGTGACGAGGAAGTGCATATTTAGATTTGCAATCACTGCAAACTTTTTTGATGAAGTTGAATTTGATGTTGTTCCGCTTGATAATTCTGGTATTGTTTTGGGTAGCCCATATCTTTATGGTAGGAGATAAATATTTCATCACCATGAGAATAAGTATCACTTGTTCAAGAATGGGATTGAGTACATTGTTAGATTGCATAGTAAGAAGATGAATTCATCTCTTATGCATGTTGGACAAATGAAGAGAATTGTGAATTCTAGTCAAAATTTTGCTTTGTTAATGTTCAAGAAGCAACATGTTGTGAAGGCCTTTCAAGGTGACACATCAAATGAAAATTATGATTTCATTAAGGTTTCTAATGGTTGTGATAAGATGTTTCAGGAGTCTAACATGTTTCCTTTCAAAATAGGTAAACAAGAAGTGGTCAAATTGCAGCAGCATGCATCATTGTTGAGCAGTGATGTGAACAAGATGTCAGTGCAAGAGAGTGCAAAGGTCAAAGAGAAAGCATCAAAACAATTTGACAAAGAGGGAATTAGGTTCAAAATTTCTTCTTGTGGGTTTCACAAGGTATTGTCTTTGAAATGGGATGCTACATGGAGACTGAGTTCACATTTGGTCAAGAGTCTTGCCAAGCACAAGGCGAGACATGCTAAACATTGTCATGTCGACAATGTTCAAGGTGAGAAGAATTTCAAGTTTTTTAAGCTTCCTTTGATTGACGATCGAGGAGGGAACATGTTTGTTTATTCAAGGAAAATTTTTTGTTCTACAAATTCTGGGAAATTGCAGCAAGATGGTATCTACAACAGCAAGACAACGTCTCCAAAATCAAGGGAAAATATTAGTTTTCATGAAAATCTCAAATTGTTGAATTCAGGAAAATTTTGGTGGATTGAGACTGGAAGGGTCAGGGGGTTATACCCTCATCCAAATGCTCAACAATAAAAGAGCTTTTAGGGTCCGAAAGCTTCTAGTGGAGAGGAGTGATCAGGTGCTCAAAAATGAAAGCTGTCAAAATGGTGTGGAACCTAAACAACCACATAGATCTCATTGTTCTGAATCCGGTGCAACTCGTTTCGCAGAACACTGACACCGTATGCTCATGAAAATGAGTTCTGTTTATTTTCCCAAATAGGAAAATTTTGCAGAAAAAGGGAAAAATCACTGGAAAAATTTTGGGCCAGTGGCAGGCTTCCACATGCCCTCTTGTGGTTGGTCGAAATCAATTTTTTTTGGGGCCTACAACTACCTTACACGTGGTAGGCCCTGAATGGCGCTGATGTGGGTGAATTTCAATGATTGTTGGGTGGCCAACCATAGGCTGCCATGTGGCCCAACCAGAGGCCACCATGTGGCAGCATGGGGGCCACCAAAACTTGGCTAGAAATACAAATTTCACTCCACAGGATTTGAACACAGCACCTCCAACCAACAAAATTTTGCACTTACCATTACGCCACACATAGTCCTTGTCCATAGGACCCACAAAAATAATATTTAAAGTTTAAAATGGCATTGTTTTGAAATTTTTTAAATTAATTAATTCGTTCATATTGTATATGATTCAAAATTTGGTTTATAGGCCGCATTGGGCATTTAAACGATCCCATAAATTGCATTGGAATTGCACCGATTTGTTGCTTCGTTGAAATCCAGACTGAATGGAATAGGCTGAAACCGATCAAATCATGGACACACAGCTTAAAAGCACTCACCAGCAGAAGATCCAATTGTATCGGGTTGTCAAAGCTAGCCAAAGTCCTTCACCATGGAAAGTGGTTCACCACATACCAGTTTCAACATAAAGTTCCCCACCTCATGGAGGATCTGCATGCAATGGGGACTGTTGCTTCCTAAGGGGGGAGGAATGTGTGATCACTTGGTAGTTTTATTGGGTTGTTTCAGAAAAATAGCCAAGGTAACCCTTTTAGACCACTTCAAACTGGAAACTGACCTTTTCCAATCAGAGAGGGCTCTATCTTTCAAGATTCACTCAAAATATAAACACTAATGCTTAGGAAATTCACACAGAGGTCAGGTCTGTAATTTTAGGACAGAAACTTAGAGATGTCGGTGGTGGAACTTCAGGGAAGTCATTCCATTGGGAAATGGAGTCATGAGCTTAGAAACATAATGAAAGACTCTCAGTGGTTGGTCATAATACTCGTGGAAGCAGAGGCGGTAGAGCTAATGCTTGCTCAAAATAATTTGGTCGTTGTAGCAAATGATAGAACAAAAGAAAAACATATAGGGAATTTTTATTGAGCGCCAAATTGGTGAATTCTATAACTTAAGAACACAACAATTTCAAACTAGTACAGAGCATCAAATAAGATGAATTATGTATAGTTCCTTTTAAAATAATGACAACAAATAACTTGCATTGAGCATCTGAAAGATGAATTCAATGAAAAATACTAAGATAAAGACATAAGAGTATTTGCTTGAATGAAATACAGAGCATTAAGCAATGAATTCTATATACTCAGTGCATCAAATACTTAGACATTCAAAAAAATCATGAGGTAACAAAGAACATACACTCATAAAGAGAAAACATATAACGAACCGAACAACATTATCTCACTGAATCTCTGGAAAGAGCATACATACTTCTGCACTAAAAGGAGTCTTTATTGATATCTGGAAACTAGAATACTCAGGTTTTCTTCTATAAGTCCCCCCTCCCCTCCCCTCTCCTTTTCATCAAAAAACATTCATTTATACATATGAGCTTCGAGAGCCAAAGTCCTATTTCAAATTAACTAGTACATCATGGTCTGCCACATGTACTCAAATATTTTGACATGAATATCACTTAATAAAACTCCACGTATATACATTCTAGAATAATTGAGCTACAGGAAGCATGTCTCGAACATCTAGATGAGTTTATAAAAAATTGTTTTGAATTAGGAGTCTTCAAAATCCTTGACTGATGAACTTGTTACCTAGATATGCCACCAGGAATGGCAGCTAGAGTCTTTTATAGAATGGCTCTTCCCGAACTAATCTTAGCCTCAGAAATATTTCCTGCTACATCAAGCTTCCATTTCATACCCTACTACCAGCTCTGTACTTTGACCATTTGACCCAAGTCCTTTGCCTTGAATTGTTGGGCTAGATTTGGACAATTGTTGGTCTCTTCCTTCATATACTTTTCTTATACAAATGTAGTTATGTAATGATCCCAGTCCAAGGAATCTACTGCAACCTTCCTAAACTCGACAATATTTCCTTGTACAATACCTTGATAACTTTTATGTATTTTAGCATAAAATGGGTCATTATCTGTATTTTGTTGTAAATATGACAAGTTTTTCACATCTGAATAGAATTTTAAACTGAAAACAAGCCTTCCATAAATTTCAATAAGATCCATCTTGGGCAATACATTAATGTATGCAAATTCTAGATGCAATTTTCATGTTGAAGCTCTTTCATATTGGTGGAACTCCATGGTGCAAGATGCTTCTGATAAGATTGAATTGCATCCATGATATGGTCAACTCAAACAAGCTCAATAAACTCTTGCAGCTTGAGCTTGAACTCTAACTTTCTCTTAACCTTCTTCAGCTTAGATTTATTTTCAGCACACCAAGCTAGAACAGGAGCACGGTCCCTGTTTTGCAAGCATTCTACAACCTTCTTTGCATCCATAAACACATTAATATCAACAAGATCTTGTATGGCACTATTTTCGGCAAGTTTCTTAGCAGTTTCATAATAGGATAAGTGTAGCATATAGTCAACAAGAATCCTCTTCACTCGTATGTTTTTTCATTCTTGTTGATTTTATGCCCGAAGCACACTCAAATGGTCCAGCCTAGAACGACGCATTTGAACTTGCAACTACTCACTCTTGTTGCTCTCATTTATCTTTCTACACCCTAAACAATGTTGAAGTCAACCATGTGAATTTTCTTTGCCTTGTCCATCACCTCCAGTATCGCCTGATTTCTAGTCAACTGAGAAAATTTTGAATACAGGCATGCATCATTCAATGCCTTGTAAGCCAAGGTTAAATCCTCAAAATATTTAGAGCACTCATCACCAGACTGAAACGGGGGCTTCTGCTCAATGCCCATAGAGAGATGTTTGGCCAAAGCATCGGAAAAATGAGACATTATTCTCTGCATGGGATCCTCGTGATGCAATGCTCTGCAAATAGTCAACGGAATTCCCTGCTCTTTCCAACTCTTTGTCGACAATCTTTGCACAATCCAGCAATGAATGCAATAAATCGGACCATTTCCCTTACATGTGACGATCCAGGGCATCGATTTCGGGCTTAGGGGGATCCTCTTCTCTTTTTCCCTTCATAGGATCCTGTTGTTGATGCCCCTATCGTCGTTTTTGAGGCAGAATGGAGGGCTCTCATATCAACTGCTGCATAGGTGGGCACACGCTCTTTTCAAGCCCTCAAGTCATGATACAAGATAATTTAGATGCTAAACAACCTCTTCTTTTGACATGTCCTTTTGTGTTGCTTCTGTAACACCTAACATTACAGCATTCAAATTTTTCTCAATAGTTTGATAGCTAGTCCTCATCGATTTCTTTAGATGTTCAAATAGCACTCTAATAAGTTTGCAAACTCTTGACAGCTTGGTGCTTGGGCACAGGGCTCTCGGTCTTGACAGTTGGTTTTGTGTGATGGTGCTTGCTCGGAGTTCGTGCTTGGCCTTCAGGCTTGTATTTGACTAGGATATTTGACCAAAGAGCCAATATTTTTTATAAAATAATATAAGTAACCCCTGTTATTAACCCAAGATTTGGAAAGATTGGCTTTAATAGCCAAATCCTCTTCTTTTTTATTTGCCAAGATTATAAGTTTTTTACCCAAATCCATTCCTTTGTCCTTTCACTAAATGATCACCAATCCTTAAAACTGACAATTATATTCCTTATCTTGACATAGAACGACCCTTTTAAACCAATTTTAGCCAAAAATGGAACTTTCGCAGTGAAAATTGCATTCTGCTACGAAAGTTTTGAAATTTCATAGTGCAACTTATCGATTTGCACTGTTTCCGCTGCGATAATTTCGTGAAATGTATGAGGTGATTACATTGGCTCCAACTGGGGACGTTGTCCCCCCTGCGGGGCAGAAAATAACTTGTATACCAGGCCCCTGTTCATTGGGATGTTCCCAACCTCTTTTCATGTTCTTCAACCTGCATTTGACCCTTGACATGCTCTTAAAGCAAAAACACTATACAAACCAAAACCTGCAACTACAATCTTCAAACTAACGACTAAAAAAATAAACTTTCAATTCAAGCAATATGAAACTTCTAGTATAGCCAGTCAAAGAGCTTATCCAACACCTGGGCTTCTTGATTGTGCTTGAAAAAAATCAGAAGTGGATCATCTATTGGAAAAAAATTGAATCTATGCTCCATAAAAAGCACAAAAATGGCATTGACTAATGACTGCAATAGACTTACCATTGGATCTTAGAAACCATGAAAAATATCCTCTTTTGATGAAAGAAACAAATCAGCGAAAGGATCCTTAAAAACACTGAAAAAATATATTTTCCTGATGATCCAAAGGATAATATTTATTCATAATTGTAGGTTGTCCATGTTTTATGCCTTAATTTTCAACATCATTCCTAAGACATGACTATGACTGTTCATGAAAATATTCAATGGGAGAAACCATATCATGTGCTACATGGATGTTTAAAAATGACTTTTCATGCATTACAATGAGAACTTCATGTATATCATCATGCACACACAGAAATTTTTGATCATTTAAATCTATAGCAAGACATTTTGGGACAACAACTTGTGGATCAAAAAATGTTTATTATTCTCTATAAGTGCTTCCTCATGACAACCTTCAAGCATACTTAAGGAATCAACATCCTCCTCATGATGAAAAGAAACATGATTCACATAAGCTTCACCTTGTTCCTGCCAGTTTTCATGTTGCTCAACATTCAACTCTTTGTTCTTAATATGCTTGGAAATTTTCTCATATGCTTGGGAACTATCATTAATTTCTTGGATACAATCTTCTTGAAACAAAGGTTCAGAAAATGAACAAAGTGAAGAGCAATATAAATAGCCATCTTTATGTTCCTCTTTATCACCTAAATATTGGCAAAGTTGTTGCAAATTTTCACAAATTTCATGGGATATAACTTGGTTTTCAAAGTGTTGATCTATTTCATCTTCAAGCAAAGAAGACACATATGCTTGTTGGAAACCTTCTTTATTATCATGACAACTAACCTAATAAGAGAATTCATAAAGTGCCTCTAACATATCCTCATCTAAGCACTCTCCATTATCACCAAGAATTTTAAAATATATAATAAAAACCTCACAAAAATCACAACAGTCTTGTAACAGTGATAAAGAAGAATGGGATTTCTCATAATGTTTGGAGAACGTCCTATGGAAATCTTTAAGAGAGAACAAGATTCTCGGCTGCAACCCTTCATATCATGTTCTCGCTTCATCCTCTAGGGTGGCCATAAACATTTTCATTAGATAATGTAGAAATTATATAATTGATATGTTATATGTCTAAGATTCACCTGATCATACACTATTTGACTTCATGCACAATACAGAATCTATTCCACCATTGATCATCATATGCGGAAATTAAATCAATTGCATGCACACATTAAATCCATAAAAATTCACACACATTAACACAGTGATTTATGGGAAAGCTTAAAGCTGAAAACCCCCAACTATCTGTATAATATATGTCATAGAGATCATGTAACAATCATCATACAAATCTTGTCACAAGCTATCAATACAATCTCCAATTGCTACACACTAATCAGGTCTGATCTAGCAAATCCCATGCACCGATCTCTGCCACCTACTAGCCTGCCTCTATTGCGCAATCCCTGCTGAATATGGGCTCTGAATGAATTCGAATCCACCTGGCTTGCACTGCGCAATCCTCATTGGCATCTCCATCAATGTGTGGTGCAAACTCATGCACCAGTATAGTCACAACTGATAGTCACACTGCTCTTTCACCTACCTCTCCACTAGTCTCCACTAAAATTGTCCATGCATTGTAGTTAACTGATGTATTCTTCAGTTGATTAATGAGTTAATAATTAGTGAATTAATTAATAATTAATTCACACCACTCTCACTAGTGTATCAATCAGTGAGACTAGATACGACTAGCTCAACTGTGTCTAACTGAGTTAAACTGAACACAACTCCATTAACTACTTCTACTAACTCCACCAAACTCTGTCACATGGGTTCTAACTGAAGTCTCCATGCAATAACTCCACTTAACCCTCAAGAATAGCGTAATTCCTTCTGTCAGCTCCTATGCCACATCTATGCACTTAACTGAAGTGCTCCAAGAGAATAAGATAATGTTTAGAGTCAAAATATTATTAAGAGCTAATAATATTCGACATATCTATTTTCAGACTGACAATCTAAAAATATATTCCGCCCAATATGTCTAAAAATAGAAGTCCATCTATTTTTCCAACTTGACCAACCATCCACAAATAGCATCCTGCAACTCATGGAATATGATCAACATGTCTAAAAATAGACATAGTCTAAAAATAGAATTGCGCCAAAAATAGCCTGCGGGCCCACTTAGTGAAGGCGACTCTTTTCACTAAGCTCATCATCTTGGTGCAATCTCAACATATAATCCTGAGGAAACTCAACTCGAAACTTATGTACATGCATATGGAATCTAGCCAAATTAAGAGCAGCATTATCTTTCTTTTCATCTTTAAATATGGGAAGATAAGTTAACCAATCAACGCTATGCATAGGATTTGGAAAGCCAGGGATGTGAGACCGATTCATATCGGCATACCTCGCATTCCTTCTTGAAATTGAACTCATATTGACAATAGTAAAGTCACCAAAAATTTCTTCAAGCTATTGGTCTTTGAAGAGTGGAGTCTCCATGAAAACTCTAAACTTTTGGATTCTTCGACACTGGGGTTGCCAGGGGAAATATGCACAACCTATTGATGTCCAACTGTTGTTCACCGTCAGCAACCAGATTTGATCTTTTTCGTTCTTCTTCGGGGAAGAAAAAGCTATCGTTCCACGACAACGACGCCAAGATGTTATCAATTAGTGATTTTATTGGGCTGCTTCAGAAAAATGGTAAGGTAACCATTTCAAACCACTTCGGATTGGAAACTGGCCTTTTCCAATTAGAGAGGGCTCTCTCTTTCAAGATTCACTCAAAATAGAAGCATGGATGCTTAGGAAATTCACACAGAGGTCAGGTCTGTAATTTTAGGACAAAATCTCAGAGATGTAGGTGGTGGAGCTTAAGGGAATTCAAACCATTGGGCAATGGAGTCAAGAGCTCAGAAACATAATGAAAGACTCTCAGTGACTGGGCATAATACTCGTGGAAGCAGAGGTAGTAGAGCTAATGCTTTCTCAAAATAATTTGGTCGTTGTAGCAAATGATAGAAAAAAATAAAAGCATATATTGAATTGTTACTGAGCACCAAATTGGTGAATTCTATAACTTAAGAACACAACAATTTCAAACTAGTACAAAGCATCAAAGAAGATGAATTATGTATAGTTCCTTTTAGAATAATGACAACAACTAACTTGCATTAAGCATTTGAAAGATGAATTCAATGAAAACTACTAGGATAAAGACATAAGAGTATTTTCTTAAATGAAATACAGAGTAATAAGCAATTAATTATGTATACTCAATCCATCAAATACTTAGACAATCACAAAACTCATAAGGTAACAAAGAACATACTCATAAATGGAAAACATATAATGAACATGACAACATTGCCTCACTGAATCTCTGGAAAGAGCATACATACTTATGTACTAAAAAAGAGTCTTTATTGATATTTGGAAAGCACAATACTCAAGTTTGCTTCTGAAAGTGCCCCCCCTCCCCTCTCTCCTTTTCATAAAAAAACATTCATTTATACATATGAGATTCAAGAACCAAAGCTAACTAGTACATCATATTCTGCCACATGTGCTCAAAGCTTTTGACACAAATATCACTTAATAAAACTCCACATATATACATTCTCGAATAATTGAGCTACAGGAAGCATGTCTCGGACATCTAGATGAGCTGAGCAAAATTTGTTTTGAATTATGAGTCTTCGAAATATTTGACTGTTGAACTTGTTACCTAGATATGCCAGCTGGAGTCTTCTAGAGAATTACTCTTCCCTAACTAATCTTAGCTTCAGAAATCTTTCCTCGTACATCAAGCTTCCATTTCATACCTTGGTTGCCAGCTCTGTGCTTTGACCATTTGACCTAATTCCTTTGCCTTGAATTGTTGGGCTAGATTTGGACAATTGTTGGTATCTTCCTTCATATACTTTTCTTGTATTAATGTAGCTTTGTAATGATCCCAGTTCAAGGAATCAGCTGCAACCTTCCTAAAATCGACAATATTTCCTTGTACAATACCTTGAAAAGGTTATGTATTTTAGCATAAAATGGATCCTGGTCTGGATATTGTTGTAAATATGACAAGTTCTACACGTCTGAATAGAATTTTAAATTGAAAGCAAGCCTTCCATAACTTTCAATAAGATCCATCTTGGGAAATACATTAATGTATGCCAATTCTAGATGCAATTTGCATGTTGAAGCTCTTTCATATTGGTGTAACCCCATGGTGCAAGATGCTTCTGATCATATTGAATTGCATCCATGCTATGGTCAAACTTGAACGAGCTCAATAAACTCTTGCAGCCTAAATTGGAACTCTAACTTGTTCTTAACCTTCTTTACCTTAGATTTATTTTCAGCACACCAAGCTAGCGCAGGAGCACAAACCCTATTTTGCAAGCATTCTACAACCTTCTTTGCATCCATAAACACATTAATATCAACAAGATCCTATATGGCACTATTCTCGGCAAGTTTCATAGCAGTGTCATAATAGCATAAGTGTAGCATATAGTCAACAAGAATCCTCTTCACTCGTATGTTGTTCGATTCTCGCTGATTTTCTGCCTAAAGCACACTCAAATGGTCCAACCTAGCACAACACCTTTGAACTTGCAACTGCTCACTCTTGTTGCTCTCATCTAGCTTTCTACACCATAAACAAGTTCGAAGTTGACTATGTGAATTTTATTTGCCTTGTCCATCGCCTCAGGATCGCATGATAGCCAGTCAACTGAGCAAATTTTGAATAAGGGCATGCATCATTCAAGGCCTTGTAAGCTAGGGTTAAATCCTCAAAATATTTAGAGCATTCATCACTAGACTGAAACTGGGGCTTCTGCTCAATGTCCTTAGAGAGATGTTTAGCCAGAGCATTGAAAAAGTGGGACACTATTCACTGTGTGGGATCCCTGTGATGTGATGCTCTACAAATAGGCAATGGATTTCCCTGCGCTTTTTGGCTCTGTGTCGACAATGTTTGCACAATCCAGTAGTAAATGCAATAAATCGGACCGTTTCCCTTTCATATGTCGATCTAGAGCATCGATTTCAGGCTTAGGGGTTCCTCTTCTCTTTTTCCCTTCAAAGGATCCTGTTGTTGTTGCCCCTATCATTGTTTCTGAAGGGGAGTGGAGGGCTCTCGTATCAACTGCTTCATATGCGGGTGCACACTCTTTTCAAGCCCTGAAGTTGTGATACAAGAGAATTCAGATGTTGAACAACCTCTTCTTTTTACATGTCCTTCTGTGCTACTTCTACAACACCTGACATTAAAGCATTCATCTCTTTCTCAACAGTTAGATTGCTAGTCCTCATCGATTTCTTTTGATGTTCAAATAGCACTCTCATAGGTTTGCAAACTCTTGATAGCTTGGCGTTTGGGCGCAGGGCTCTCGATCTTGACAATTGGTTTTGTGTGATGGTGCTTGCTCGAAGTTGTTTCTTAGCCTTTAGGCTTGTATTTGACTTGGAGATTTGGCCCGAGAGCCAATATTTTTTATAAAATAATATAAGTAACCTCTGTTATTAACCCAAGCTTTGGAAAGATTGGCTTTAATAGCCAAATCCTCTTCTTTCTCATTTCCAAGATTATAAGATTTTTACCCAAAGCCATTCCTCTGTCCTTTTACTAAATGATCACTAATCTTTAACCCTGACAATTATTTTTCTTATCTTGACAGAGAATGACCCTTTTAAACCAATTTTAGCCAAAATGGAACTTTCACAGCGAAAATTGCATTATGCTGCGAAAGTTTTGAAACTTTTGTAGCACAACTTATCGATTTTGCATTGCTGTCGTTGCAAGAGTTTTTTGGTGTGAAATGTATGAGGTTCTAACAGAATAATCTGGGTGGATATTGGTGGCCACCCGCCTATCTCACCTAGTCAGTTTCATAAGTTTTCTTATTTACTATTTTTAGTAGTTTTTCGAGTCTTGAACTTCCAAAGTCGTTTTGAGGCCCTAAACGACGTTTTTGGGCATTATTGTTTCAATAATTTCAAACAAATCATAATAATAGTTATAGTCCTTGGAGATATCTTTCCAACGAGGTATCATACGCGCCAAACAGAGATAATATGACCAAGTTACGACCCCAGGAAGTTGGCTGCCCAACTAACCCCAACGGGGTCCATAAACTCTTGGTGTTACATCTCCTCGGGTTAAGGTTTTGGTTGTTTAGGGTTTCCTCTTATTGTTCAATAATAAAAAGGCCCTTGAGCCACATTGTATCACAGTTCAAAGGCCTGTAGTTGCCACATCTCTTCTGAGAGATAAGCTACCAACGTCATAGCTAGTTTATTTCCATTATGTCTGTAAGCATATTTCAGTTATGTGATATTAATGAAATGAAGTCTTTTTTCTGATGCGTCTCTACAATTATGTGTATTTCTATATTTTATATGTTCCTACATAAGTCCTAATCAATTATTGAATTATATTTTTTCATTATTACAATAATAATTAATAGTTGTTATTTAGTAAAATTAATTTCAATGTATTGAACATTAATAAAACAAGAAGATGAGGATGGGACTACGAGGAAACTCCCTCCCAACGACAAGTTATGTTCGATCTCCCGAACCACTCTCGTAAAAACTTATGACATCATAATTTCATCATTTATGAACACTACAATTATAAGTATCACCGAGTTAAATGAAAATTTCTCCAAAAATGACGAGCTCTATTTTCCCTCTACTAAATCCAATGCTTAAGTACTAAATATACCATGCATTTCAAATTCCATTTGCTACTATTAATTAACATGTTCGAGAAATCACAATAAAAAAGTTGTGGATCTCCACGCTTGACATTTAACCATATTTGAAATCAATATTAACGAAAAAGGAAATGCAACAATTGACAAGTTGTGGATCTCTTTCAGTTTGGTGAGATTTTAAGGGTGAGTGTTGAAAGGTGAAATCTTTTTCACAATGATGTATTTGTTAATTTTCAACAAAGTTTATTATCCAATACTTTTTTTAATATTTTATTTATTGAATTTAAATAAATTTTAAAACATATGTTTAACTTATAAACTATTTTAATTATTAAAATAATTAAAATATAAATTTAATTTATAAAATTTATAGTTTAAATAATAAAATTCAAAATTTTAGATATGTAAAAAGAGAATATGGTTAATTCTAAAAAAGATATTGTTATATATTTTATTGAATTTTTTTTAGTCTACATATTTTAAAACATTAAAATTTCATTACTAAATGGAAAATTAATATTTTTTATCCATATATTATAAAATTAATAATTTTGTTGGATAAGCATGCAATATTGTTAAATAAGTTAGTACAACAAAACTAATAACTAGAAGTAATGAATGAAATGTTAGTTTTATAACATTATTAGAATTTTTAAGTGACTAATTTGGAGAAGTTGCAAAAAGTAAAGTAAGATGCAATTTTGTTTATTAATTTAACAATAAAAGTAATGATATTTTTATGTTAAAGTTTTAGGATAATTAAAAAATAAATAAATTCTATATCAAAAATTTTGAAATAAATAACTTTTATTAAAAACTTTAAAATAATAATATTTTTTTAATAAATATATTGTTAATAAATTTTATTAATAAAAAATTATTTTATTTCACATAATTTCATTTTCAAAGATATTATTTCAACAAAAAAAAAACTAAATTCACACAATTCAAATATGCAAATAACCATTAACATGCCAACATGTAGCTCTTGTTTTGTATATACATGTTTGAAAATATAAATAATATAGTTTAATAACTTAAATAACTTAAACCAATTTGAAACTAGAAAGCTGATGGGTGAGTGATAAATCCCTCCCCATATGAATAGTGAGTCACTTGTCCCTCTCCCATATGATGGTCGAGCCTTAAATCCCCCTTCTTTTAGTACCCTCACCATATGCCCCCACCATATGAATAGTGAGTGACTTCGTCCCTCTCCTTTTAGTCAAGTATGCTAACACACCCTCACTCCACTTTATTAACATAAATTGCTCACTATGGCAATATCTAATTCTTACTCCATTATGAAACTTTTGGTTAAATTAAATATTATATATTAATTTTAAATTTTAAATTTTTAATAAAATTATCTATAAATTTAGTGTATAGTATAAGTTAATTAGAGCTATTTTAAGTGGTTTAGTGGAATCTTTGTTATGTTCTCCATTTAAGTTCAAATCCTCCTTAGTGACATGATGGGTTGTAATGGCTTCATGCTCATGAATATTGTTGTATTGTTTTCAAGTCTTGTGAACTCTTAACGAGCCATGCGTCAGCTTGGTAGCCATGGGTTAGCTTGGTACTTCAACTTTTGTGAACTTGGTATTGACTTGGTACTTACGAGCCTTGTGAACTCTTGTGAACTCTTGAGTATACCTATAGGTTGGCTTGATACTAGCAATGTCACCATATTGTTTTCAAGTCTTGTGAACTCTTAACGAGCCATGGGTTAGCTTGGTACTTCAACTTTTGTGAACTTGGTATTGACTTGGTACTTACGAGCCTTGTGAACTCTTGAGTATACCTATAGGTTGGCTTGATACTAGTAGCCTCACCAATACAAGAAATTTGTCGTTATATTTATATGATTCTCTTGTAGTTATGACAACGAACATTATTCTAAAAGATGGAATAGGGTTGTGTTAATGTAGATTTTATTGTTTGTTATTAAATAATAAAATCTAAGGTGTTATATAAACAGTGTTTGTTTTTTTTCTTTTCATTAGAAGATGTTGATATGAGTTTTGGAGAGATTGTAATATTTCATTGTTTAAATTCTAGTTTTGAACATAGAAATAGATTCAAATGATCTATACACTATAGTGGGCATTCCACTGGATAGTTCGTCACAATATATCTAATAAAACTATATTTAAAATTCCTAAATCTACAATATTATGGTTTTATTTCTCTTTATATTTACGGATTTGTAGATTAAGGTTACTTGCATATGCATGCAAATTAAAATTTTACAAAAAGTAAAGAACAAAATAAAAATCACACAAATCACAATTTGACACAGGATATAATTTGGGAAACTTTTTTAGGAGAAAATTCAGGGGGAAAGTGACGCTGCTATAGGTTCTTTCTCTAAATAGAAAAGGGCTACAAGTACAAAAAAGAGCTACTACAATGCACAAATCCTCTTTGTATGCTCTATCTCTTATCCTTCTTGGCTATTTTTTACACATCTATGAAGCAAATGCAATCGAAAAAAAAATGGAATCTCTTTTCTTTCTAGTGGTTATAACACAACCCGATAGGTTACTAGTGTTTAGGTTTTATTATCTCAACTCTTAACCAGAGTTACAATATAGAGTTTTTTTCATCATAATTACATGGCTAACCCCTTTTCCATGAATAACGGGGTTGACATGACATCCTTTGAAATTATGGTAGCAAAAACAAGGTGGTCAACTTCTGAGTGACAACTCTTGCATGCAGACTTAGGTTGATTCATGCCATTGGAAAGGCCTTTATGTATAGAATATAAAAAATAAGTGTGTCACTAAAGCGATAAAATTTTACTCCCAAAAAAATGTCATTTGATGCCTCGAAATGCTCCCGAAAAGTTTCAGACCCCAATTTGCCAAATCAGTTAATAAACATGGTCCTGATAATTGATATGTTTCATTGCGATTCATAACATGTTTCATTTTATTCCCTGTTAGTTGATGAAACACTTTATATGTTTCATTATGTTTTTCATTTTTAGTAAAATTAGTCTTGTAAATTGATTGTTCCATTTTTCCACTTTGAAAATATTGAAATGGATAAGAAACAATCTAATGATCCAATTCGAATCATCAATTGCCTTGAAAACTATTATGATAGATATTCAAATTATGTTGACTCCACAATTTAAAAGGCCGTAGTCTAAAAAAACCCACAGAATAACTCAGAAATTCCAGTAAGATTTTGAAAAATTCCGGCAAAGATTCATCAGAATCTTGTTTACAGTTGTTAAACTTCAGTGTTTTGGGTGCCCTAAAGATTTTTTATAGTGCTGAATCCATTTCCACTGTCAAAAATGCAATTTAAACACTCCAACTACCTGATTTTTTGAATTTTTGTTTACCAGATTCCAGCAAAAAAACTACCATCCAAGCTATTTTGTTGCGTCAGTAGACAACTCCATTTAAAAGTATAATCTACCCAATTTACTACTTTGGGAAAATCAAATAAAAAAACCTGCAAAAATAAAAAAAATAAAAATAAAAAACAATTTAAAAAATAAATAAATGATTGGACTATTGCAAAATCTAATTCCACTGTCAATGACTAATATATTATAAATGCGTGTGAATTATTTCCTCGGAGTGATCTGCTATGAAATTTATGTACAGATTGCTATTCTAATACCTCACATTAAGCCACACTTTTTCTGAGGCCAGTGAATTATTGCCTCCATGGGTGATCTGTTATGAAACCTAAACTTTTGATTTCCTTTAACCAGAAAAGTAAGTAAATTGGGTTTGTGAAAACATCCTTTCAGGACTAATCACAACAATGACTTTGTTTGGAATCTGCTATTTAACATAGGTTTTTTATTCCCTTTAACAAAAAGGTGAGTAAATTGGCTTTTCTGAAGATATCCTCTCAAACTAATCACAACATTGAGTTTGTTTGGAATCTGTTATGAAACCTAAGTTCTTTATTTCCTTTCACAAAAAAAGGTGAGTAAATTGGCTTTTTCCGAGAATATCCTGTCAGACCAATCACAACATTAACTCAAGGATGTACAAAAGAAAATATGACAAATTTCAAACAAACTCACAACAAGAAGCATCTTAACAGACATGTAGAACCAAATTGCATCACTGTCACTTTTGCTTAGTCAAGTACAGATTGCCAGCTGTAATCCCCCGACTTAAGCCACACTTTTGCTGAGTCCTCTTACTCTACTCACATGTCAAAACAGGATACGGTTAGGAATTAAACTCAAGAAAGTCAGCTCTCCACCAAAAGTGTGCTTCACCATTGAATTAGATGACCTGACAAGGACCATTAACAATTTGATATCACAAAAAAACCAAAATAAGACAGGTTAGGAATTAAACCCAGGGCCTACCCTTTACCAAAGATTTGCTTTCTCATTGAATGATATGTCCTTTCACGACAAACACCCTCTAACAATTTGATATGACAGGCACTCTTAACAATTTGATATCAAAGTGTAGGTTACAATCTCCAAAACACTTCGCATACTCTCCATATGAGGGTTCCTTTTTGTTGAAGTATAATGCTGCAATTAGTAGATAGGTATCAGTTATTTTCTTGTCATTTAGATTGTGCTGTCTTTTCATATCAGATTTGATAAGTAATGGCTGTTGTTGGTGATGGAGGATGTTTAATGCAAATTTCCAACTATCTTCAGATTATGTAATTGTATTAATCTATTAATATAAAGTGTTTTTTCTTCTCTGAAAAAAATATTTAAGTAATATTTTTTCACACGTAGTCTAAAAATTAAGTAAATTCGCTCAGAAAACAATGGATTTTCTGGTTAGATTAAATCCTGCAAAAGCTTTTGGAAATCCCAGGTACAGCTGTCAAGCTTCAAGGGTGTTTATGGGATTTTTGATGGTGCCAAATCCATTTCCACCATACTAACAAAATTCAAGCGCTCTTACCATCAATTTTTTTGGAAAAAAAATCGTCAGATTCCGGTTTCCAGGCCAATTTATTTATTCAGTCGGTAGACAACTTTTTTGGCTTCAGGGGATCAACCTACACAACTGTTTTGGTCTACACACCTGGCTTGGGCAGTCATAGATAAGCCATGGGCTACCACTTTGGGCCATTACTTTTTTACCTCTCGCCCGGTCTGGGAGCCATCACATTATACAAAATACCAAGCTGCAATGACAACAAAAATGTGCTGACTGCAGGGATGCTGGGTCGCTTGAACCCAATACCTCTGAGAGTCCTAATGAACAGAGAAGGCTTTGCAAGAGACCTAGAAAAGCAATCTAAATGAAAGCTAATTAATCCTGCCTATGGTATGACAGACTATAAGACAGGCGCAGCACTGTGCATGGATTTTGACTGGACATTAATATGACAGGATATAAATCAGACGGGCACTGTACATAGATTTTGATTGGGCATTGTTTTGACAGATAGAGAATTGTATTTCTTCCACGTGTGTTCCTGTTAAAACCTGTTATTGTTAATTCGCAAGCGCTTGCATTACATTCTTTCTTATGCATTTACCATAGCCCTGCTGAATGTTCTGCTGGTCAACAGTATACATCATAAATATTCTCTCAGTTTAGTTCATCTTTCAGACCTACAATTATCAGAAACCAATAAATTTAACAGTGAGCATATACTGCCCCACAGCATTTAATTTTCTATAACTTACAATTTATTAATTACCTACAATTATCTGTGAAAACACGGGAAGATCCTAAAACAAAACAAAATTCAGTCATCTGTTCTTCCTTGGATAGAAGAGCTACTACAGAGAGAATATATAAGACCAATTCTATATCTAGCTTCACTGTCATCTAAAAAATAAATTATATATATATATATATATATATATAT
The DNA here is from genome assembly GCA_034641835.2 of Pinus albicaulis. NCBI lineage: Eukaryota > Viridiplantae > Streptophyta > Pinopsida > Pinales > Pinaceae > Pinus > Pinus albicaulis. The sequence goes on from CM076582.1 coordinate 96,243,873, forward strand.
ATATATATATATATAACTTGTCATTTCAACCAATCTAAACTATTGTCAAGGAAAAACTAAACCATAACCTGGCTTAATAAGCCTCCATTGTTAACACAAGAATCCATGCATTTCTTTTATGTTCCAGACCAAATTATATTAAAATATTCGAATATTATGCACCTAATGGAATTCCCAACACCATTGTTGCTCCACTGGCTAAATTGTATGCATACTTTCAATTTGCATAAATTAGCACTATATAATATCAAATGTATGCCATTTCTTTGATACATTAGCACTATATAATATCAAATATATGCCATTTCTTTGATACAGAGCTGAGCGATGATCAAAAATTCCATGCCACTCATTGATTATGAATAGAGGAGCATTAAAGCTTGCAAATTGCATGGGCAAACGGCTCTGAATTTTAATACTACGACCTATGGTTAAAAGCTATCGCTCATAAATGAACCAACCAGAGACATCTGTCTGATACATAAAACTGATGCGCCAATGGGTTCAGTAACTAGACATTAGTCATTGGCAGCACTGCTGCTACCACTGTCCATGGAGGAAGACTTGAGAGTTACAATGTTATGGTGTAAATTAGGCGTGCTGACAACCCTGGATGATGGTCGATGATGCTTCACAAGAGGAACCAAAGATTGCACCACATCTGCCATTAAAGGTCTATAATCTGCTTCTGGTTGGATACACATTGCAGCTATTGCTGCAACCTGCAATAAAGATATGAAATAAGTCGATCCTCGTGAGGATTTCGTTCAACATTAATATGATTATGTATCTTTTGTCTACCCTGCTATATGCAAGTAATAAACTTTCTTTAGCTACTCCCCTAGTTTCCCTAGATATTCCAAAGTAAGTCTGACCTGAATGAGCTCCTTCATGGAGAATTGACCTTCCAACACAGGGTCAATAATCTGAACCAGTTTTTCTCTATCTGTAAGCTGCGGTAGAGCCTGAAATTAAAGAAGAAAAAGAATGGTAATTATGAAATGTTTGTGTTCCATGTTTCATTTCAAAACACAAAGAAAACACAATTTAGCAGACATCCTGTAAGTCTAGAAGCAACCATACCCATGATACAAGGACACCTTGACCAGGTGGCCTTTTCATGTCCACTGGAACTCTTCCAGTTAAGAGTTCCAGTAATACAACTCCATAGCTGTAAACATCTGATTTAGTGGTCAAGTGTCCTGTCAATGCATACCTGCAACCCGCACAAGCAATCGAATGACACAAGTAAATAAAGAAATCTAAAAACGGTAAACAACTAGAATACATATTCTGTGATCCGGACTCTCGAAATAATTTCAGTACTTATATATAGAAGACTGCTTACAATGGTTTAACCTACACACAAATAACACCAACAAATCAAGCATTCAAGATAGTAACTGGAAAACTATCAGTTTCTCTATAGACTGGTTGAGAACTAATAAGTTTAAAGAACTAGAGGGGTTGTTTGCATCCTGAACTCCCTTTCTTTGGAACCATACCAAATGAAGACAATTTATTGAATTTCACATCCAAATTATCATGCAATAAGTGCAGAAAGGACAAAATTTGAAGGGAAATGAAAGAAATCAAATCTTTGTAATAATAACCATTTCTTAAGTATAAAGAGAATTGAGGTCCTGCAAATACTTCTCCTGAATTCAAAATTTGTTTATGCGATTTATAAAGTAAGTAAAGAAATATGAGACTTCACTTACTCCGGCGCTACATATCCCTGTGTTCCCAAAACCCGAGTAGACACATGGCCTCCTACTTTATCAGACCCAAGTTTGGCCAGGCCAAAATCTGAGACTTTAGCATTATGGTAATTCATACCATTCTGGTGTCCCAATCCAACTTTGGAGGGTTGCTAGGAGAACCTATCAACATATAATCCACGGTTACACATATGCTTTATTAAAAACCACTGCAGGCGAAATTACTAAGTAAATTTACAAAAATTTAATTATATTGGAAGTAGACCATTAGCCATAACTTATAGATAGAAAGGAGAGCTGCCGTCGAAAGAAAATTGCAGAGTAACTAATCAAGGCATTACAAATATGTTTATGTTTGCTTGCTAACAATCTTATTGATCAACATAAATCAAGAAAGTGTGGTCAAATAAAACTCCATAATCAAACCTAGAGATTGCCCACATGACTTTATCAGATCATCAATGCATTTACTGACAACTGATATGATGTTTAAACTGTACAGTAAGGTAGCAATGGGACGAACTCTGCAATATTTGAATTTTTCTCACAAATAAATCATTAAGGCAGTCTGACTTGGATGGTGAGGTATTTAGTTTTAGGGAGGGTGAATGTTTGAAATCCATGGAAATATTTGGAATTTTTGTTCAAGTATGTGAGTATCGAATACCTACATGCTTCTATCACCGAGTTACAGTTGCAAATTGGCAAGTTCAAACTTTGGTCATCTCTGGATGTGAGGCAAATAGAAAACATGAGAAAACAACCAGGCCTTGCCTAGATTGCCATTTTAGGCATCTATGGGAATCCTGAATACCTATACCTGAATCAGCTCTCGACCGCCCATGGGAAACTCGGAGTATGAAACTCTGAACGAAACAGGGGTTTTAGCCATTTTCATTTCGAATAGAGTTAAAATACAGGAAAATGAAACAGTGTAAAGAGCCTTTGTATTGCTTTTAATAAATGTGTTGGGTCTGCTCTGGCATGCATAAGAGCTTTCACCATTCACCCCCTTCCAACCGCTTTGTTGGATTGTTTTGTTAAGGGTGGTTTAGAGAGTACCATAGGTTCTGAGGACTGCTAATAGCAACATCCTAAGAGACTATGTGATACTCGAAATTCACGAGGGGCCAGAGCAAACTTATTGGCAGGAATGAGGTTGGCTAATTAGCATGATCTTGTCTGAACTTCACCACTTCAAAAGATTAAAATGCTTTTCATGGAATCTAACATAAAAGGAGCAGTTGGGAAAGTTGGCCTCTCACCATCAGAGTAAAGGTGCTCTTGCAGGCTTCCATTGGGCATGAACTCATACACTAAGAGTCTGTGATCATGGTCTGCACAGTACCCGATCAATGCAAGCAGGTATGGTGAATGGAGACAGCTCAAAACATCAACCTGTTCAAACAAAGAAGCCACAGCATGTAAAGTCTTCATTGTATAACAGAGTAGAAAAAATAGAGTCATTTCAGAGTCAAGAAAACATGCACAACCACCACAGTCTTCAAATAAACAATGTACCATCTACGGGTTATTCAATCCTAGAAAATGAAGAAGGAAAGAAAGAAACCTCCACACGAAATTCTTGTTCTCCCTGTTTGCTTGCTTGGTCAAGTTGCTTGATAGCAACCTTACTCCCATCCTGCAGCACTCCTTTATACACAGAGCCAAAGCCTCCATTGCCAATAATATTGTTTGAGCTGAAATTACAGGTTGCTGCTTGGAGTTGCTTGAACGTAAAGACTTGTGCTTCTGTTTGGGATGATGAGTTCAACACAGGAGGGGCAAGTTCATTGCTTTGCTGAAGGGATTCTGCATAAAAACAGTATGCAATTTAGTTAAAAACCAGTAAATCAAACAAGCACAATGAGATGAGCTTCCCTATATGTTGTTTAAAACATGAGGGTGTATCTAAAGTCCAAATGGGTCATTTAAATACATGGAAATGAGGCCTGCAGTCTCTCAAAAATGTCCATAATTCAGTATCTCACAGAGCAATATCCCTAGCACAGACCCCTCTAACCTGGGTCTCATATGCACCTCCAGGTTGAGAAGCTTGAGGTTGCATATCTGGAGTTCCAATATTTAATAAGTGGACCCTTGCTTCAGCTTGAGAAAAAATCCTAATTTTTTATATGTTGACCATTGCATGGACTTTGACATTGCTTTACAACCATCGGGTGCATATCAGACTCATGTTTACATAGGTTTGTACTGATGTCCATATTCAATGCACCCACTGTACCATTACAAAAACTTTAATGTCCAGCCTCCATATCAGACCCAGGTTTATATGGATCTCTGCAAATGTCCATGTTGAATGCACCCAATGCAGCATTATACAATAACAGAAGAGTTGATGGGCTATGCTGGTGTCCATATTCAAGGAAGCCAAGGAAGCCAATGGATCAGGACACACAGGCACAAGAGTTGATTACATCTTCAATGCAGCATTACACACAAATATTCTATATGCAACACACCATTACATACAAAAAAATAAATATATCACCCTACCCCACCCAAAGTATAGCAAGCATCTCCCTTGTTTGTTAGAAGGCCGAAGAAAGTGAACTCAAAGCATAAACTTCATGCACAAACATGGAATCCCAAACTCAAATAAGTACGTGGAACTTACTTTCACTGTTGAACCTCTTCTTGAGTTTGTTCTTAATGTACCAATAATAGCTGAAGGCCACCAACAGCGCCACCACTGCAAGGGAGGCCATGACAACAATAACAACAAGAGCAATACTCTCCCGCCTGTTTTCCCCATTTCCGGGTTCAACATGATCTGTGCTGCTGATTTCCTGCAGAAAGCGAACCATGTGGGCCTATTTGTATTTCTACATAAGACAGCAAAAGCCCAAATGCTAAACTCAGAAGGCTAATGTCTCAGAAGGCCAAGGCCAATGTGGGTCTGCAGACTAAGCTTCCACACGAGTCTCGGTACCCATCAAGTGCATGAAGGGATTTGTTCGCTTGAGATTTTCAGTGCACACTAGAATATTTATATATAATTTCAGGTGGATTATTATTACATCAATTGCTGTTTCCAATGTGAGTGGGTCCGGAGCATCGAAATAAGAGCCCACATGAAAGCAATTTCAAATAGAAGTGGATTACTGACAGACAAGTCCCTCTCCTCTTGCACCCCACATTCCTGCGGATAAAAACAAAAGCTACACGACTGTCTACCCACCCCACCTGAGAGGAAGGCAAACGTCAAATATATTGAATAAATTGGCAGCGAGGTTCCGATAAATCTGTAGGCCAAGCATGAGGAGAACCGGTCAAACTTCACCAAGAATGGGTGAACAACTTGCAAAGATGAAACACATCATCTAAAAGGGAGAATATTTTAGTATACCTTAAAGAAGATGCAGCATATGATGTTACAGGACAATGTTTTGCACTATTCAAATGGAAAGATGGACCTAAATATTTATTTATACATCCAAAAAGATGAGTAATTGCTGGTTTTTTGGTATTGAAATAGTAATAAGATAGTGCAGCAAGTTAATAATAATGGGAGAATGTTTGTGAATTTACCTTTTTGATAGAGAATTTTTATTTTTGAATATTGTTTAAACAATTTCTCAAACTTTTTTAAACAAATTTAAAAATTAAAATTAAAAGGTTTGAAATTTTGATGTTTTGATGATATGTTTAGCATGCCAAGTTACTCCTCCTCTTTCCCGTGTGGACATATATCCATAAGCAGCGACTCCTCCTTCCTTTAGTATAGACATATATGTTGGAAGACATACCATCCTCTACTCTAATCTAAACCCCTTAGACTACCAAATCTAAAATAAAAATATTAAGTGTTTGAAAAAGTAATCAATATAAGTTCATATTCACTTCATCACTCAAAAGTTAAGAATTAAATTTGACAATAAAATTATCATTTTACTTTAATAAATCATTTATTATTCAATCACTTGTCTTTTCAATTCCATGTGTTTTATGGTCAAAATTCAAAAGATTATTGATGGGCCTCTAAATTAGACATAAAATAAGGCCCATCTAACATTTCTTAAGCCCATCTACCTTCCTTATGTACATGGAAATATATATTAAAATCTCTCCTTGTCCACTTAATAATGTTTTCTTATGGTTCAATATTTTCTTAGGAAGGTTTAAAGGTAATTGCATATTTGTGCTTAATATTGGTTATTTTTGTCGAATATTGTGAGAATATTTGGTAGATTATGCAGATGGAGATGATTTAGGGACTTGCTCCCTGTCACTAGAAGATCAAGATTGAAGAATAAATGAGCATAGTATCAGGAAATTAGAGAGAAATCTTGGAGAAAATCAAGGGGGTTGTCCAACCAACTTAACTCCAAAGGCAGTCAAAGGATCCTCATGAGATCCCCTCCAGCAGTTCGAATTCCTGAGGCAGCCAAGCAATTGAAGACCTTGGAGTCAAGTGGATTCATTACCTATTTTCTAGGGAGTTGTTGGTAGCTGTCCTTTAGTATAAATAAAGTTGATCAAGAGCTAATGAGGGTCGGTTTTTCAATCCCATTCTGGTCGACTTCCATTCCATCCCACTTCCATTCCATTCCATTAGATTCGAATTTCTGCTGTAAAACCATTAGGCTATGTTAAAACTTTTAAGGATGTACCAGATTGTTCTTTTATATGAAATGAGTAGAGAGATGCCATTTTATTGATATAGTTCCAGAGAGATGGGCTCGTGGGTTAGGGCCCAACCCATGTGCCTTAGCTTCTTTGCTATTTTCATTCTTTTTTCCTGTCATTTAGCTAGTTTTGTTCCTGCCATTTAGTTAGATCTGCTTCTGATAGTTTCATTGCTGCTTCGTCTTTGCTTTCAGTTTGTTGTTATATTTTCTCATCTGCTTATGAGTAATAGAATAGAGGATAAAACTCTAAAATTTGTGGATCTAGACTTCCCTTCTCATCTCTGTCAATAGAGCTCGAGGAGGGTAAACCTTCCCACAGACCCAAAAACTGCTTTCTGTTCACGATTTTATCACACATTCTTTTTTGTTTTCCCATGCATGAATCTGCAGGTTTGTTTGCAGGGGTTAATGTTAACACCCCAGAGCAGCTCTGTGGCGCCTTTCCACTTCAATTTCCATCATTGTCTTTACCGCTGAACACTACATTTTACGCCTCCATTCCCCTCATTTTCCTCTTGTTTAAATGTTGCACCCGCCTTTTTATTCATAAAAATACTTAAACCATTCAACCGCCTTATTCCTTTGTTTTTATCGGTCACGGCTGTCGCACCCTTTTTAATGTAAAACGCTTGAAAAACCTTTGAAACTTGACTCGACCTCTGCCTTTTCTCCTCGGTTCTCTCGCCACCGTACATCGCAATCGCACTTCGCACCTTTCCCTTTTTTCTTTGGAGACTTACCGCAAATCGCATCGCATTTCCTTTTTCGCTCGACCGCAATCACAGCTTCATACATTGTAGTCGCACTTCGCAGAATTTTCCCTTCCCTTTCAACACCTATCGCTCATCTTTACCAATTGCGATATTGCAATATCGTATATCGTAATCACAACGTTTTTCCTTTCCCTTAAGACTTACCGCTCCAACTCCGCGGTATTGTGATTGCAATATCGGCCCCACCTTCATTCGCCACATCGAAAATCGCTCGTCGAACCTTTTCCCTTTTTCATTAACACTTACTGCTTTCTTTTGTCGATTGCAATATTGTTATCGCACTTCGCCGCTCTTCCCCATTGCACTCCGCAAGACTTATCCTTTTTCTTTTAATACTTACTGCTCTTTCCGTCGATTGCGATATCGCATTTCGCACATCACCGCTTCTACCCTGTCGCACTTCGTACTTCGTAAGGTTTACCTCATTGCATTTCGCACTTCGCTCCCACTCCCGAATAACACTTCCGTTATCCCTTTAATATTGCAATATTGCGATTGCGATATCACACATCGCAACGTTTTCCTCCATCGCATCTCTGCCATCGCACTTTTCAATTTATTCCACTCCAAAGTATTTTTTCGCTATAATAAAGTTCTAATAAGGTTTTAACCCCGCTCTTTCCACTTCTAAGCCTTGTTTCATGCGTTCAGCCCTCCATTAGTGGGTAGAAGCATAGTGGATAGAAGTATGATAAATAGAGTAGGATGTGCTTATCCAAGTTAAGTGTGGTTTAGGATTAGTTTCTTTTCTACTATTTGTTTTCTACAAATTAAATTAGTTTCCTTCTTGTCATTTCTTTTCAGCAATTTACTTTAGTTTCTTACAGTCATTTCATTCCTGCACATTAAATTAGTTCTATTTTTGTCATTTTCTTTCTACAATTTAGTTTAGTTTCATTGAAGTGTGAAAGAATTCACATGAACAGAATGCATTTGTTGTGTATATAGCACTGTCACCTCAAATTTTGTACGAACCCCGGGTTGATAAAGTAAAGTAGGGCAGCCCCTAGGAGTTGCAGCACTCTTGGTGCAATACCAGGGCTCACCACTTTTTCGCGTCGTTACTGGGGAGGTGTCTATTAGATGCATTGATTCTATTCTAGCATTCTTTTGTACTTTCATTTTCATGTTGTTTCCAAAATATTGAAAAATACAAAAAAATCTGATTTTCATGCCTCATAGGAGTAGGGATACTCAGAAAAAAATTTCTCCAATACCAACCCCCCCACTTGACCACGTAGTGCAGTAGGAACCACATCAACATACACTTTTGAAGGAAGAAGAGATGGATGGATATGATGACAATGAAGAAGATCTTATTGGGTTTCCCATTCAAGATATGGACATCAGTGTACCTATGAAGAACATCCCTCCATCTTTCCTTCTCAACTTCCATGGTATGAGGACAGAGGATTTGGAAACATTTCTCTTTGAATTTGAGATACTTTGTAGGTCTTATGGCTACTTATCACACACTCAAAAACTGAGATTGTTTCCAGCAACATTGAATGATAGAGCTCTTAAATGGTTCATAAGTCTAGGTACTAATTCAATAAGATCATAGAATGATATGCAAAAGATATTTCTAGAAAAATATAAAGACCCTGATCTTAGAGAAGAATTTTTTAGAATGAACCAAGAAGAAGATGAGAACCTTGAGGATCTAATAGAGAAGTTCATGTGTATTGTTAAGAGGGAAAAATTGCATCATCTAGGATTTGACACACTAAAAACCCTCTTACTTAGAACAATTAAGGATGAGTGGATTGATCTCCTTAATCTCATGAGAAAAGGAGATGTATATCAATTGTCATTTGAAGAAATTTGCGAAACATGCAAACGCATATCAAGAGGAAGGGAAAGAGTAAGTCAGCCAACATCAACATTGGTAAGGCAAGATGAACTTGGAAATTTGCTTGATAACTTTAAAACAGAAATTCTTAGCAATCTAAGTGAACAAGTAGAAATGTTAAGAATGCAAAATGAACAAAAAAAAGATGCTAATATTTTTGTTATCCATGCAAAACCATATGCTACTAATTGTTGTTCATCATTCCCCAAGTTTAAAGAAGTTTACCAGGAGGACGATGGAGAAAGGAAATCACCAAAAAAGCTATGTTATGTAGCTCCAAGGATACCCTGGCATCCTAGTCAACTTGATATGATGCAAGGACCCAATTCACAATTTCAAGCTTATTCACATCCATCTCAAACTAATTGGGACACACTCCCTCCTTGGAAACTTTGGCCATCTCAACCCCAAAATCAATCTTGGAAACATGGTTGGCAAGGTCCTTATTGGGAAAATCCACAATATCCTCAATATTTCCCTCCATATCCTCCATACCCAACTCCATGCTATCCCTACCATCCACCTCCACCACAACCACAACTCAAACACATCCATCTCATATATCCACCCCCAATCAACTACTTGTACCACCATTTCCAAACCCACACCATGAAGTATCTCAGCCCACTTACAATGCTGAGGTACAAAACTACCCAACATATCCTCTTGATTTAAATGGTCTGCATCTTAGTTCAAGAAAGGTATTGCAAAGAAGAGACCTCCATAATGTCATTGCAGGACAACCTCAAGAAGAAAGAGATTCGAATGAGGAGATCAAAGAATCAAGTGATGCACTTGATGAAGAGAATGTATCATAATCATATGTTGAGAGAGTTCCCTCATGTTTACCAGCATTTCCTCCATGTGTTCAAGAGAACATTCAACAAAAAGAGGAAGATTTGACTGCCATAATAGAAGAGGACATCCAAGGTGCTCCAACTCAGCAAGTGAACTAGGGGCATCAAAACTATATTGACATATGGTTCCAAACAGTCATTAAGTTGCAGCAACACATTGTTCTCCAAGAATACTTGATACAATCCCAGTCAAAGCAATTCATCTCTTCTATTCAGGTACATGTCAGAACATGTATTCCAAGTGTGCACTTGATTTTATATGTCATCTTGATGTGTGCATGGCTCCATTGGAAGTATTCCTATACTTGACAAAAGTTTTTCTTTTTTTCAAGTAGAGTAGGAAACTAGAAGAAAAAAAAAAGGGGAAAAATAATAAAATCTCAGGTGAAAACCACTTTTGAGGCGTCTAAGATTGACTCACTGATTGAAAACCTCCATGAGGCGGTCATTGGGTTGAAGAAAAAAGAGGAAAATAAAATATCCTAGGTGAAAACCTCATTTGAGGCGCCTAGGCAGACCTTATAGTTGAAAACCTCATTGAGGCAGCTAGTAGGCCTTCAAAAAACAAAGTATTTCTCCATGTATCTCTCTCTAATGAATGCAGATGCTCTCCAACCTTTGCAAGCAGAAAACAACAAGTTGACACAAAAAGAAAATTTGGTCAACACTTTAGTCAAAGGTAGTCAAACTTGGACTTCTTCCTCTTATGCTCAGAAGCTCCAAAAGGACCTCAAGCAGATTATCATATGCAGCTTTAGAACAACTTCAACAACCATATCAGCATCTTCAATATCACATGCAAAAACAAATCAATGGTAAGGCTCGGGTATACGATCATCTGACCCTCTCTTAGAATATATTTGAGCTTAATAAAACATTAAAAAGTGTGAGAAGGAAAAGAAAAATTATATAGCCAAAATCAGTAGCAAAGCAACCTCAACCTTATCTAGCAAATAGCCTCACATTTTCCACCAATAAAAGGAACAAGAAAAAATAAAAGGACATGAGAAAGTGGGAAGTAAGCAGTTCTTTGTAATAGAAGATAAGGAGTGCCAAGGGGTAACCAAGGGTGAACTCAGTTCATAGAAAAAGGATCTGTGAGATTACTTTGCATGCAATTTAAATAAAAAATAAAAAATGGATCACCCACCCCTTGGCATGCAAAACAGAATTGCTTAAGGCATCTGAGGACCTCCACGAAGCACCTATGAGAAGAAATGCAAGAAGAATAATAGGAATATCAGTAGAAGGAGCAGCACATGGGAAAATAAATAGAAAATAAAATAAGCCAGTATGCAAGAAGAACCATAAGGCAGGGAGGATGAATAGGTTGCTCAAAGGATGAGCAACAGTTTCAGTACGGGGGTGATGATGGGCCTCTAAATTAGACATAAAATAAGGCCCATCTACCTTCCTTATGTACATGAAAATATATATTAAAATCTCCCCTTCTACAATTAATAATGTTTTCTTATGCTTCAATATTTTCTTAGGAAGGTTTAAAGGTAATTGCATATTTGTACCTAATATTGGTTATTTTTGTAGAATATAGTGAGAATATTTGGCAGATTATGCAGATTTGGAGAAGGAGATGGTATAGGGACTTTCTTCCTACCACTAGAAGATCAATATTGAAGAATAAATGAGCACAGTATCAGGAAATTAGGGACAAATCCTAGAGAAATTCAAGGGGGTTGTCAACCCTCCTTAACTCCAAAGGCCGCTGAAGGATCCTCATGAGATCCCCTCCAGCAATTCGAATTCCAGAGGCAGCTAAGCAATTGAAGATGAAGTGCACTCAATCGATGGTTTACTTGGAGTCAAGTGGACTCATTACCTATTTTCTAGGGAGTTTTTGGTAGTTGCCCTTTAGTATAAATAAAGTTGATCAAGAGCTAATGAGGGTCGATTCTTCAGTCCCATTATGGTCGACTTCCATTCCATCCCACTTCCATTCCATTCCATTAGATTCGAATTTCTGCTGTAAAGCCATTAGGCTATGTTAAAACTTTTAAGGATGTAAAAGACTGCTCTTTTTTATGAAATGAGTAGAGAGATGTCATTTTATTGATATAGTTCTAGAGAGTTGGGCTCATGGGTTACAGCCCAACCCATGTGCCTTAGCTTCTCTATTGTTTTCATTCTTTTTTCCCGTCATTTAGCTAGTTTTGCTTCTGCCATTTAGTTAGATCTGCTTTTGATAGCTTCATTGCTGCTTCGTCTTTTCTTTTAGTTTACTGTTATAGATTTTCATCTGCTTATGAGTGTTAGAATAGAGGATAAAACTCTAAAAGTTGTGGATCTAGACTTCCCTTCTCATCTCTGTCAATAGAACTCGAGGAGGGTAAACCTTCCCACAGACCCAAAAACTGCTTTATGTTCACGGTTTTATCACGCATTCTTTTATGTTTTCCCGTGCATGAATCTGCAGGTTTGTTTGCAGGAGTTAATGTTAACACCCAGAGCAGCTTTGTGGTGCCTTTCTACTTCAATTTCCATCATTGTCTTTACGGCTGAACACTGCTTTTTACGCCTCCATTCCCCTCCTTTTCCTTTTGTTTAAATGTTGCACCTGCCTTTTTATTCATAAAAATACTTAAACCATTCAGCCGCCTTATTCCTTTGTTTTTTATCGGTCATGATTGTCGCACCCTTTTTAACGCATAATTCTTGAAAAACCTTCGAAACTTGACCTCTTCCTTTGCTCCTCGGTTCTCCTGCCACCGTACATCGCAATCGCACTTCGCACCTTTCCCCTTTTCTTTCGAGACTTACCACAAATCACATCACATTTCCTTTTTCGCTCAACCGCAATCACATCTCCATACATCGCAATCGCACTTCGCAGAATTTTCCCTTCCCTTTCAACACCTACCGCTCATCTTTACCGATTGCGATATCGCAATCGCAACGTTTTTCCTTTCCCTAAGACTTACCACTCCAACTCCACTGTTAGTATGAATATTAATTCCAAGCGTACGAAAAAATACCACTTTAGCTGTGCATAACAACAACCCTAACAGCAAAGATGGTTGTCCATATCTTCAGATCTGCAGTTAGGTAATCAAGATAAATGCTGCAAAAATCTAGATCTATGCATCAGAAGACATTAAACAGTAGAAAAAACAAGATTTACTCCATGCATCCAATAGACAAGACAAGAATATGTTGAATGAATTTTGTATTAGGGGCACCTGGGAGGAAAACACAGGAGGGTGTTCCCAGTTCTCCTCAATGGGATGGGTTCTTGAAAGTCCTCAGCACGTCAGATCTAGAATTCCTCTTTCTTGATGGTGTAGAAAACCCAGACAAAAATAGTAGCAAAATATGACTATGATGGTGGATCAATAGTCAGAAAAAAAAAAAAGTATAGATCCAGAGTGATCTTTAGGCAACAAAAGGTGATAAATGAATGGGAAAACCCTTCTATTTATAACAAAATATTGAGTTAGTCTATATATTAGTGCATAATTAAAATATTATTAACCAAATCAAGATCCAACTTTTATGGAATATTTTATTATATTTGTTGGAAAGAAAAGGAATTTGACTTGGGTCAAATCCCTTTATTTGTAAATAATAAATAAATAAATGATTTATTTATCATTTTAAGGATGTGGTTGAGTAATAATCAAATAAATAATTATTTATTTAATTATTTAAAGGTGATTTAGTCATATTTAACAAAGAATATTATTTAAATAAAGTTTAAATAACTATTATTTAGGAAATAATAAGATAAATAATTATTTATCTTATTAATTTCCATGTTTTGGGTTAAATATAACCAAGAATATTAATCAAACTGTTGTTTAATTAACTATTCCTTGAGGAAAATCAAACAAATATAGATTTATTTAATATTTCCTCGTGGGGTTTCCTGTTTAGACCATAAACAACTTAATAAAGGTGGTTTACTAAGTTATTTTTCATAGTGAATGCGATTTTGCTTAGGGTAGAAATGGTCTTACATGGTGTACTTGGGTTCTTCTAATAACAATGGGTTAGATGACCAAAAAATGGTGTAACAGATTGCCCCCCAATGTGCGAGCATTAGGAGCTAATCATATGACCGAAGTACGTTGTAAGAACTCAATCACTAGACATCGAAGGGGAAGTCAAAGAGAGAGTAGTGTAAGGTAGACCAAAGTGCTGAAATAACTAGACCCTAAGAATGCGAGACTTGCAGGTGTGACAAGTCTCTTTGATGAGTGAGTACCTGCTATAGGCGGTGGGGGAGGCATACCTATGCCCGCCGAGGCAATAGTACAAAAAATAAGGCGTCCGGAAAACCACGGGACCTGCCACTATAATAAATGCTGGCATAAACATGAGCCAGGTAAATAACATGATAATGAATCCCACATACATATTGTGCCTGAGATAACAGCCAGGACTTTTACAATAATATATGAGTATATGAGATACAAAAGCAACCCAGATGCCCCTGTAAACAGGAAAGGGCTCTGAAAATCTGACTGATACATGCAATCAAGAAGGTGCTGCAAGCCGCTGAGGTCAACATCATCAAATGTATGGAGCTGCATCAAAGGCTGTGATAAATAGGTCATCCGAGTATGTGGGGGGCTACCTATAGGGCCATCTGCTCATGAGGGTTGAGACATCTCACACACACCCAAGAATCACCGATATCAACTGTTGCATCACTGAACCATCAAGTATATGGATCTCGATCATCCTGAAAGGAGCTGGAGCTGAGAAACAATTAAGTCAAAGGGAAATAAGGAGTCCCTTTGCCTGATCTGAGGCATCGAAAAATAGTGGAAGCTGGAACCAAGATACACCGCCCTCTAGACCTATCTTCTAGAATGAATGAGATGATGTCGACAGAAGGAGGTCCGCCATAGGTGAGGCAATAAGGGATCCTCAACTAAGGCACGAGAGAAAATAGTATAGCAATTGACATACTAACACGAATGAGGATGATGGAATGGGGGGTACTGAGTAGTGAACAGACGACTTCCCTTGTTAGAGCATAAAGGGTATGGATGACCTGGCACCGACTGACACAATATCATGAGGGATAGGGGACAGTGGTATTGAAGGCCATAATGTGCGACACGAGAGAGGGACCAAGCATGGAAGGATGGATGACTATAACGGGATTCAAAGGGATTCGAGATAGACTCCATGAATGCAATGATGACTCAACTCGGATGCTCTAAACAAGGGTGACTCGATGGTGCTGCCACACAGAAACAAGTCTAATGGGGACCATGACAACATGAGTACAAGATGGTAACTCACGACGAAAGTCAACACGAGCGTGGACAAGTATGGGGGCAAAGTGGTGCCCCCCAGTACGAGTGTCGCAAGTGAAGAAATTTGATTTTGAGGAGGGGTGAATTGACACATCTTGGAAAAATGTGTCCTGGTGAAGTATTAAATTACTAAAAAGCATGAGCTGGATACCTAAAGAAAATAAAATATGTGTTTCCGGAAGGAAATGCTAAGGGTAATATTTCTTTAAATAGAGTGCATTGCGAGGGTTGAGAAGGGGATGGCCTTCGAAGTCCTCTAATAGATATGCCCCCTTGCCTAAATCCTTACTGATGATGTAAGGTCCTAGCCATAATGAGTCAAACTTCCCATGACCAAGGACATCATGGGCCTGGTCATACACTAGAACAAGATCACCTTCGTGAAAAGTACGAGGTTGGACTTTTCAGTCATATTGATATTTGGTGTGTTTCTTAGCCGCCTCAATGATTTGCAATGAAACACAACGGTCTTCGAAAGCGCATTCAAGCATGATAAGTCTCTCTTCTAAAGGTTGGGTGTCAGGGAGAAGTTCAATGGCTAGATGAATGGAAGGGATTTCACACTCGATCGGTAAGACTGCCTCCTCTCCAAAAATAAGGTGGAAAGGAGTGAACCCGGTGGTGGTTTTAACAGAATTTCTATAGGCCCACAAAGCAGGGAAGAGCATAAGGTGCCAATTGGTTTTGTGCTTATCCATCATCTGTTGAAGTATGGTTTTAAGAATTTTATTGACTACTTCAACTTGGCCATTACCTTGGGGGTAATAAGAGGAGGAATATTGGTGCTCAAAGCCCAATAGTGAGGATAGCTCACGCCATATCTCATCTTCAAAATGTCGGCCATGGTCGGAGACCAATTGTTTCGGAACTTCGACTCGAGTGATCACATGGTTAAAGAAAAAGAGGGCTGCAGTAGTTGTCGTGTTGTTAAACGTTGACATGGCCTCAGCCCATTTAGTGAAATAGTCAACCGCCACGATGATATGCTTATGGTTACCAGTTGATGATGATCAACACTCCATAAAGTGTATGGCCCACTTACAGAAGGGGCTAGTGGAGATGACAGGATGGAGGGGAGCCGGAGGGGCTTGTGCCTTAGGGGAAAAATGTTGGCAATTGGGACAGTGTTTGATTGCCTCAACGAAATCACCAAAGAGAGAATGCCAAAAGTACCCAGCGCGCATAATTTTCTGGGCAGTGGACATACCAGATAGGTGGCCACCGCAAGCACCGCTATGATAGGCATTGAGGACTTGTTCTGCTTCTGCGTGTGTGAGACAACGACGAAGGACAGAATCTACACCGCGACGATAAAGGTCATCACCGATAAGAAGGTAGCAGGGGGCCTGGTGTCGGATACGTCGTCGAGCATCACGGTCAAGATGGAGGGCGAAATTTTGAGTTCGCAAATAAGTGAGGATGTCCCCATACCAGGGGTCATCGATGGTAATGGAAAATACATGTTCATCGGGGAAATTATCATTAACTGGAGGATCCTACGTACCTGTAGGTAGTTCGGAAATGAGTTCAGGGAGGGCTAAACCTTTCTTACTTTTTGGTGTGACAAATTCAAGATCGAATTCCTGGAGGATCACGATCCAACGGGCTTACTTCCCACTGATGATTCGACGACTCAATAGGAAGGCCATGGGGTTGGAATTAGTCACGACCTTGGTGGAACGCATGAGGATGTAATGATGAAGTTTCTGGACCGAGAACACGACAGCCAGTGCTAGTTTCTCTTCGTGTGAGTAGGATACATGAGGTCCTACTAGGTTTTTACTGACATAATAGATAACATGCTCAATTCCATTGTCATCTTCCTGAATACAGACTCCAGTGACCGAGTGGGTGGAGGTGGAGATATACAGGATGAAATCTCTATCAAAGTTAGGGGGACAAACCAAGGGAGTGGATGTGAGAGCATGCTTCATGGCATCAAAAGAATTTTGAGCATAGTCATCCCATACAAAAGGGATATTGGAGCGAAGAAGTCTAAGGAACCCATGCGCAATGGTGGCATAGTCAGGTACGAAAAAAACTGGCGTAAAGTACGGGGGATAGGAAGCTCAAGGATGGCTTGAAATTTTAATGGGTCAAGAGTGATACCATATTTAGACACAATGAAGCCTAGAAGATGGCCAACAAGCACACAAAAGACACACTTCAGTGGGTTAAGGCAGATATGGTACTTGCAACATCGAAGAAAGACGGTACGCAGATCGTGGAGGTGTTGCACCTGATGTTTAGAATGTGCAGTAAGGTTGTCTAAATAAGCAAGGATAATATGAGTCGGGTCATGAAAACAGTAAGACATAGCCCGCTGAAAAGTGGCTCCTGCGTTTTTAAGTCCGAATGGAATGACTCGATAGGCAAAGGTTCCCCACAGAATATTGAACGCAGTTTTGAGTTGATCAGCATGACGGATAACAATTTGGTTGTACCCAGAGAAACCATCCATAAAAGATAGAACCTCGTGCCCTACACGCTCATCATTGATTTGGTCAATGAATGGTGTGGGGAAGTTGTCTTTGGGACAAGCTTTGTTCAAATCGCAAAAGTCAATGTAGACATGGATGGTGCTTTGTTTCTTGAGAACGGGAATCGGATTGGACACCCAAGTGGTGTATTCAATGGGATAGATAAAACCAACCTACTTGAGCTTATCGATTTCGACTTTGACAGCTTCTCGTTTGGAAGGATTAATGGGTCTCATCTTTTGACGGACAGGATTGGCATCAGGCCATGTATCGATATGGTGTTCGACAATGG
Source organism: Pinus albicaulis (assembly GCA_034641835.2). Classification (NCBI taxonomy): domain Eukaryota; kingdom Viridiplantae; phylum Streptophyta; class Pinopsida; order Pinales; family Pinaceae; genus Pinus; species Pinus albicaulis. Next base: position 96,261,782 of record CM076582.1, read on the forward strand.
CAAGATTAAGTCCGGGCATTTCTGAATAGGACCAGGCGAAAATATCGCGGAATTCTTTGAATAGCTTGGTGTAAGCCTCAACCTCTTACGGGGTGCAATGGGCGCCCAAGGTGATATTTTCTTCTATCCCTGGTTTGTCAGAAATGTCAATTTTAAAAGTAAAAGAGATATTGGCCATATTTCCTTCTTCGAAAGCATCAGGTGCAGGAATGGGATTTCTAAACCAACCAAATTCATTAGGAATGAAGTCTTTAGTTTCCACAACATATTGGTCATGGGACTGCTGTGGGAGGAAGTACGCACGGTGGTGCATATCATCCCACGGAAAGTCAGGATCGGTCAGCACTTCCATAATGTATTCATCAGAGTGAAAGATGGGGTGACTGGAGGAAGGAGGACCACTTGCCGCAATAGAGCTACCTGAATCATCATCATGTGAAGAAAGGCTCACATGTGCAACGTCATGGGGGATGACCGAAGAGTAAGAAGATAAAGGATCTACTGATGTTGAGCCCAGGGTGATCGCTGAAGGGAGGTCAAGCGGATCATTAGGGGAAGTTTCCGTGGGGGCTTCCACCGAGGATCTTATGAATGATGATAGGTAGCAAATGGTGGCCGAAGGCTCCATCATGTGGACATTGGGAGGAGGGATGTCAATGGGAGTAGGCGGGTCCTCTGGTTCCACCAAAGTAGAACTCGTGAACAAGGAAAGGGTGCACCTTTTACGCTCGACCTCAAATTGGCAAAAGGCTTCCAAAGAGGAGCGATACTCTTCGAGGTGAGGACAGAGGTGAGTGTAGTGGCAATGGAAATCACATAAAGCACAAGGGTGATTTATGCGCAATGATTTGAGTTTCGGGATTGAATCAGGTATAGTGATATAGACCTCAGGGATGTCAACTTCCGAAAACGTCTCATTAACCATGGGCTTAAGGTGGGACAACTCCAGACAAGTATGGGTGGCATTCCCGACAACAGCACACAAAGTGCACTGGATAGTGCACCTTGGCAGCCGAGGAGGGGCAAGGTTTTTCGGGGTAGTCTTGTCTTTGGTTGCTTTGTTGGCTTTGCCCCTGTTACTCGAAGTTGTCGCAACAGGAGGAGGTTCCTGCTGAGGTGGCTAAGGCACTGTAGCCGCGGGAGAAGTCATAGGGATCGGTTGAACCGGGGTCAAAGTGGGATATGGTTTGGGGTGACCAGGTGGGGTAACGGCTGGGTGATCAAGGTACCAGACGGGAATCCCCACGGTCAAGTTAGGTAGAGAGAGGGTGGCCATAATAGGAACCGTGTCGACTTCGGGAGGGGGGGCTAGGAACGGTATCTGACCGGAGGGGTAATGACCAGGCAGAACGACTCCAAGATGGTTAAGGCCTGGAGGAACTGTTCCAGGTGGATAAAGAGGCTCATGAGTATCAACTGAAGGTGAAGGGCCAGGAAGAGAAGGTCCAGAAGGCTAATCAGAGGTCATCATGGGAATCTAGTAATCAGAGGTACCAGATGGAAGAGGTTGAGTGGTTTCCTGACCTTCAGGTGGTTGGGTAGCCACGAATCCTTGCTGAGGGAAAGGATCAGTAAGCACAGCCGGTTGACTAGGTGTAGGACTGGGAGGAATGGAAGGAATGGCTTGCTGTCCTCTCAAAGTTGCTTGATACTCCCATAGCTTCTGCATCTATGGAAAAAGAAGACAATCATGCGTGTAATGACCATAAACACCACAACAAGAACATGGCTTATTCATGCGAATAGGCCTGTCCTGCTTGGGCTGAGTGCCCTGTTGTTGGTTCGTAGTGTTAGGAGAATTACCTTGATTAGGTCTGGGATTTCCAGGAGCAGACTGATTTTGAGTACCTTTCCTCTTCTTTTTTGAGGGAGGAGGATTAGTTGCACCCTGTTGTGCATACACCTGCCCCTAAGGGGACGGTGGTTGCTGTTGTGGGGTTTAAGAAGGCAAGGGAGGAGGAGGTGCTAATGCTAGAGGAGCTGGAGCACCAGGCTGTGGATACAGGTAATAAGGAGGTTGGGTAACAGTGTGGTAAACAGGAGGTTGGGAAAAAAGAGGAGGCATGCTCTATCCTGGATACGTGCTACCGAGAGGGGGAAAAGTGCAGGAGGTGTTGGTCCCCCCCTGAGGAAAACCATAGCCCATGGAAGGTTGAGCATACAGATTAGAGAGCACTCCAACGATACCATCGACGACATGAGATGCCCCCGGTGCGTTGGCACCACCAGGTCTGGGAAGATCAGGTAGAATGGTATAAACATAACCCGACTGAGCGTAGATTAGGTCATATTTTAACGCAATTTGGAGAGCGGCTTCTTCAGTTTGGGGAAAGTGCGATGCGACATCTTTTCCGATAGGTGGCAAAAGAGATCTAAGGAACTAGTCCATGTAGACACAGTCTTCGAAGGTAGGAGCTTGACATAGGCTCTTTATTCTCCGCCATTCCTGGACATGATCGGAAAGGCCGGTCGCATACGATTGACGGAAAGAAGTCAAGAGTTTGGTACCAGTGTTGTAACGAAGGGGAAGCTAGAAGTAAGACAAGAAAGCCCAGGCAATAGTCGCAAAGGTGGTATGAGAGGAAGGGGCCTGATCAACATACCACTTAGAAGCTTCACTTGTAAGCATACGTTGGAACAACCAAAGACGGACAGAGTCATTAGTAATGGAGTTAGACGAACACCACATGTGGAAAGATCTAACATGATTTGTAGGATCTTCTCCAGCAAGGCCTTCAAACTTTGGGATGTCGAAAGGGAGCTTCGTCGGCATGGTAGGCCAACTAGCGTCATGGTGTTTAGGGTTGTTTATCAATTGGCCGAAATCGGGGAGGCTGAGGCCTGCCATAAAAGGGAGCAAGGGTGCAGCAGGGGTAGTGTTCGTTACGGTCCCACTAGTGGTATTCCCAGCATGAGGGTCGGGGTTACCACCAGCATTAGGTCCTGCACCAGACACGGTGAATGTGACAGGGGGAGAATCGAAGGCAGAACAAGGAGGAGAACCCAAAGGACCAGAAAAAGAGTCAGAGTGCGGACTCGGTGGAGGACTAACTCGGATCCTATGTGGAGGAGTAAGTCTTCTTACTGGAAACTGAGGATGAAGGCCAAGAAGTCTCCGGGATGAACGCCTTGGAGGCGCAATGATGACGACACAAACACGGCACAAAGGAAAAAGAGACCGGCAAGGGCAAGGAGGTGCAGGATCAACTGATTACAATGTCGAAACAAGGGCAGAGAGGTGTAGGATCAATTGATTTCAATGTTTTAGAGTCTTTGCTTGGCTGTGTTAACCAAGCCTTTTTTCACTTAGTATGTGTGTGTGAAGTGTGTAAATTTTAATTTTTAAACCCAGACGTTTGTAGAGAAAAATAAAAAGTGTGTTGTATCGCTGCAAATAAACCTGCAAATGACAGTATATAAGCCTGCAAAAACAGAAAATAAACAGCTAATAATGCAAAAATATAAACCCAAGGAGGCGAGTCTCTGAATAACTAGTCTATAGGTGAGTGAAAAAAATAATTAAAACACACTAAAACAACCAATAGATCTAAGGTCAGAAGGGACAGGGATCTAAAGGACAAAATTTGTTGGAAAGTGGTGCAGAAACAACAACAGATCAGAGGAAAAATTGCTGTAAAAAGAGGTGCAAAAGGCTATCTCCATGAGGGAAGCAGAGTGAACTCTAAAGGAAAACCCAAACAAAGCTAAATGAGGAGATTTGGATGCATAACAAGTCGATCTGAAGCAGATCTGAAGGTGAGGTATCAGATCTGAAAAATGGCTGAAGACTCTGAAATTTTAGACAACTTGCAACAATAAAAAAAATATTCCACAAAAAGTGGAGGGTACTGAAGCCTTAGGGGGATAGGTTCCCACTTAGTTGAGAAAAACATAACAAGTACAGGTCCAAAACGGGCAGAGACGGAGGTCATACAACCCTGAACAAAGGCTCAGAGAAACCCAGAAAACATTCAGAAAAATTCCCGCTAGGTCGCAGTTTTTGACCTGTTTTCAGCAAAGGTCGCACTTTTTGGGCTGTAATGTGCACCCTGAGGGTCCAGGTCGCAGGTTTTGGGCTGAAAAGTGTGACCTGCACTTCCGGCTCTCTCGGCGGAAGATTTCAGAAAAAATTGTCGTCTCAGCTGCGGCTGATGTCTGTCACCTGCGCAATAGTTCCGAAAACACATGGAAGTTAGAATTTTTATCATTTTAGGGTTTTATAGGTTAAAAACAATATCAAGAAAAGCAATAATAAGGGGCTAAAGAGAAATCTTAGGGTTTGAAGAAGTTGGATATGCAAGGATCAGAAAAACGACAGCGATTGTAATCGTAAACCCGTATGGAGTCGCCAGTTGTTAGTATGAATCTTAATTCCAAGCGTACGAAAAAAAGACCACTTTAGCTGTGCATAACAACAACCCTAACAACAAAGATGGTTGTCCATATCTTCAGATCTACAGTTAGGTGATCAAGACAAATGCTGCAAAAATCTAGATCTATGCATTAGAAGACATTAAACAGTAGAAAAAAAAAGAAAAAGATTTACTCCATGCGTCCAATAGACAAGACAAGAATATGTTGAATGAATTTTGTATTAGGGGCACCTGGGAGGAAAACACAGGAGGGTGGTCCCAGTTCTCCTCAATGGGATGGGTTCTTGAAAGTCCTCAACACTTCAGATCTAGAATTCCTCTCTCTTAATGGTGTAGAAAACCCAGACAAAAATACTAGCAAAATATGACTATAATGGTGGATCAATAGTCAAACCAAAAGTATAGATCCAGAGTGATCTTTAGGCAACAAAAGGTGATAAATGAATGGGAAAACCCTTCTATTTATAACAAAATATTGAGTTAGTCTAGATATTGGTGCATAGTTAAAATATTATTAACCAAATCAAGATCCAGCTTTTATGGAATATTTTATTATATTTGTTGGAGGGAAAAGAAATTTGACTTGGGTCAAATCCCTTTATTTGTAAATAATAAATAAATAAATATATTTATCATTTTAAGGATTTGGTTGAGTAATAATTAAATAAATAATGATTTATTTAATTATTTAAGGGTGATTTGGTCATATTTAACAAAGAATATTATTTAAATAAGGTTTAAATAACTATTCTTTAGAAAATAATAAGATAAATAATGATTTATCTAATTAATTTCCTTGTTTTGGGTTAAATATAACCAAGAATATTAATCAAACTGCTGTTTAATTAATTATTCCTTGAGGAAAATCAAACAAATATAGATTTATTTAATATTTCCTCATGGGGTTTCCTGTTTAGACCATAAACAACTTAATAAAGGTGGTTTACTAAGTTATTTTTCATAGTGAATGCGATTTTGCTTAGGGTAAAAATGGTCTTACATGGTGTACTTGGGTTCATCTAATAACAATGGGTTAGATGACCAAAAAATGGTGTAACAAATACTGTGATTGCGATATCGGCCCCACCTCCATTCGCCACATCGTAAATCGCTCGTCGAACCTTTTTCCTTTTTAATTAACACTTACCGCTTTCTTCTCTTGATTGCGATATTGTTATCGCACTTCACTGCTCTTCCCCATCACACTCTGCAAGACTTATCCTTTTTATTTTAATACTTACTGCTCTTTCCGCTGATTGCAATATCGCATTTCGCACATCGCCTCTTCTACCCCGTCGCACTTCGCAGGGTTTACCTCATTGCATTTCTCACTTCGCTCCCACTCCCGAATAACACGTCTGCTATCTCTTTAATCTTGCGATATTGCGATTGTGATATCACACATCGCAAAGTTTTCCTCCATCGCATCTCTGACATCGCACTTTTCAATTTATTCCGCTCCAAAGCCTTTTTTCACTATAATAAAGTTCTAATAAGTTTTTAACCCCGCTCTTTCCACTTCTAAGTCTTGTTTCATGCGCTAAGCCCTCCATTGACCTCTTTAGCCCTTTTCTTCCCTCCAACCTGCAATTCAACACCTTTTAAATTTTAATTAGATCATGAATAACTGCATGGATAGAAGCATGATAGATAGAGTAGGATGTGCTTAGCCAAGTTAAGTGTGGTTTAGGAATTAGTTTCCTTTCTGCTATTTTTTTTCTGCAAATTAAATTAGTTTCCTTCCTGTCATTTATTTTCAGCAATTTACTTTAGTTTCTTATAGTCATTTCCTTCCTGCACATTAAATTAGTTCCATTTCTGTCATTTCCTTTCTGAAATTTAGTTTAGTTTCATTGAAATGTGATAAAATTAACTGAGAACCCCCTAGAGTAGCACCCTTTCATAAAGTAGAAGAGGATGACATGAACATAATGCATTTGCTGTGTATATAGCACTGTCACCTCAAACCTCAAAGTTTGTACGAACCCTGGGTTGATAAAGTAAAGTGGGCAGCCCCTGGGAGTTGCAGCACTCTTGGTGGAATACCAAGACTCGGCAATTATTTAAAGTCTTTGCACATATTTCTTTCACCATAAAGGTGTTACACAATGTTGACAATGGAATCAATACTACATAGTGTCTATGTGGTAAACACTTGCAAGTGTTAGTTATTTAAACAAATTAAATGTCTTGCATTTCACCTCTTTAACGTGTCAAACAAATGTTGCAAGTTTCAAACGGCTAGTGTGGGATTGTCACCACTCATGCGACCCAGAAAATGACTCCCACTTTCTCCTTACTCTCGTTTGACTTGTGGAATGTGACCTGCGCGGGCCCACTGCAGTCCGAGCTGGACCCTTCAGTTCTGGTTTTTCCCTCGGGTGGCCAATAGATGCTCCAGGATAATCATTCAATGTTGACGTGGACAAAATGATATGGCCCATGATTCACGCATACAAGATGCCCCTCGATTCCGTAACTAATAAGCAAACTGACCTTTTTTTTTTTCATCATACAGAGTCCCTATATTGCCTTTTACGGTTGCTTCCATATCTTTCCATATATGCGCAAGACTAACAACCTTTTGTACTATTTGAGAATTATAGTACATGAAAAACTACCTTCACTTTTCATGGCACCCTCTCAGGGTTTTCCACACCCATAAAATATGCACAATCATAAGGTTTAAACCCTGCAAGCTTTATGAGCTCGTGTACATCTTCTATGACATGCTCCAGCCTTGCAACTATCTCCATTAGAAGGGATGCCAAGGTGACCAATGGAAGTGCCTCAGAAAATTCTACCACATATATGTCTTTCATGGAAAGCCAACTGGTGGCTGATATAATACATTTTCTTTCATTGTCTATGTCTTGTCTTCTAGCTAGCAAATCCAGCTCTTTTAAGAACAGTTCAGAGCTAGATTGGTGTTCATCTTTATCAGAAATGAGGTTGTGCTCGATATCTTTTAATATTTGTATAGGTTGATGATCCGGGTCTTGTTAAGTTTGAGTGGGATTTACATTGAGATTTATGGTCTTCGTAGTTGAAATACATTGATCTGTACAACAGAATGGTTGGATGGAGTGGAAAAGTTTGGACTGAAGACATAATGTTGTATTGAGTTATTGTACTGCATCGTGTGGGCTCTTTATTAGGATTTATGAGGGAGGGAATTGCTCCATGCATCTTATGCTTTTTGCTCGCTGTCGCGGGACATGGGCTACTTTGGATCCCACTTTGGTGAATGCTTTCTCAGTTGCCGCAATGGTAAAGTGAGATGCCTGAAGCATAAATGGGGATGGGACATTATTAAAGCCTAGAATCAAGATGGATAAAGAATATCTAATTGGATAAAGGCTATTTGAGGCCTCATGTGACGATGTGTCCCTCCCACTTTAACACATTTTTTTCACGGATGATGGAATCTGAATTTACCGTGTCTCGGCTCCTAGATAGCAAAAGTTGCCTGAAAAATCAACAAATGAGTATATTGACAGTTTGGGTCATAAATATTCCCATTTCCTGTTAACAAGTGACCACAAATTAAAACTATAATCACTGGAAATAGGTTTCGTTTATTGAAAGACCAAAAAAAGTGAGATTATATATACCATGGATTCTTCATTGGTCTTAGAATCTAAGACATCTTTGTATCCCTGGCAGATTTTTGTCTTCTACAATTTCTCCTGGCTCTAAGACGTCATTTCCCTTCAAATACTAGAGGACGCATCTTGTGTCCATTCATTATATGATAGAATATTATAAATAGTATTACTGGCATATGAATTAACTAACATTATCTAGTATTAATGTGATCATGTAATTTATGTACCTTCTATGGACTTTGATAAGCCTTCAATCTTACGAATAATGGACTTATGAAGATCCTCGCCTACCTAGATTGGAGAAACCATTAAACTTCTGATGAGGAAAATGGTGAATCCAATGGCTATCGTAGCAAGTCTTTGGTAAGCAATACGAAAATTGTTGTCATAGCAGAATCCTGAGACCGCTACCATATTGAAGGTGAGGAGGAAAATCAGGATGCCATAATCGTATTTGCACTTTATGTTTGGAAAAAAGCGAAGATATGTTGTACCTGCGCCTATACAAGGCAAAGGGAATCACAATTACATGTTATATACTTGTACACCTTTAGAGTACAGTTCACTACACTTTTAATGTCAAAGTGGTTGTCTGCAACTTCCTGGTTTATAACGGCATCAAAGAACTGGAATTTCTCGTGGTTGAAAATCATGAAGTTGAGGATACGATATGATATGATACGATGTTGTGAATTTTGATTATTCCATTTTTGAGATATGCAAGGACGATGGGTTCATAAATGTACGTGAGGATGGGTTCATAAATGTCAAGGTGGTACGTGATTAACTGATTATGGACTAGAAGTCAAAAATTCTTCAAAAATTCCTTTAACGTGTCAAAATATAATTGGTTTGAAGGGCGAAAATAAAGCTCTCTGATTGGGTGGGATGAATAGTGTTTGCCCACCCAACCTCACAAATAAAACGTCCCCGGCATAATTTTAAAAATAAATGGATATTGCCATATTGGATGAACAAAGATGAGTGTGAGGAGAGGGGAGTGGCAACCAATTGATTGATTGATTTTTAATAATGTCTGCGAGACTTCGTGGTCTAAGGATCACTTAATAGCAATTTAATTTGTATTCAAATTTGTTTCCATGTTAATTTTTATGTTATAGATCTTGATTAATAAATTTGTTATTTGTGAAGTGTTGCCTCCTTAAAAAATTTGTTGAGATTGTTCACCTTTAGGTTGTTATCAAACTAACCACGAATGTCTTCATATGTTGTACATTTTTCTATAAAATGTCATTTTGTTTCTACCACCCCTCTACTGCAAAAAATGTAAGTTTGTTCTTCCCACTCTTCTTTAGGGACCATCCATTTCTTAGTTTCACATCTATTATGGGAGTTAGTCCTCAGTTGTGCAATTAAAATTTTAACTTTTCCCTTTATTAAGGAATTCAAATAGTCTTTGTCATCATGCTTCTATGTGTGGTTAAATTCTTTGAAATAATATGTTTTTTTTCCTACTTGTTTTGTCCACATGGAATTTGAATTTTTCTAACACCCATTTTTTAATCTCCCCCTTAGTGTGAGGACAATCATGTAAATTTATGTCTCATTTTCCCAACCACTTTCTATTTTGCTTCATCAATGTCTTTTTTTGACGATTTATCTCTTCTTCAACGACCATTTTGGGCCATCGATGCTTATTCATATTTCCCACCTTTTTCAAGTAGCTTGACAATTGAATGATTGTTGAAGCCTCAATTAGAAACAGACTAACCTCAGCTAATAAGATATCATATGAGACCATTGATTTCACTTTGAGGCTACTTGTGATTAGATGCTTTTGTGCTCCTTCTATTTGTTTCCATTTGTGGCTTGACATGTTGCTCCCCCATATCTTGCAACCATAGAGGATAATTGTACCACTAATAAACCAAAGAGTTTTTTCTTAATATTTCAATCCCATAGTTCTGCTTATCTACACATGTTTTGGAGAAGGTATGAAGCTTTCCAACCTACTTGGATTCTCTTTGATATACGTGTATCCCAACTAAGCTTATAGTGGAAATCAATTCCTAGATACTTGTACTCATCTACAACCCACAAGGGGTTTCCCTTAGAGAGAAAGGTAGAATGTTGTTTCTCTATTTTCAAAGAAAAAATCATGACTTTGGTCTTGAGGGTATTTACTTGCATTCCCACCTCTTGACAAAAAAATTTCTAGATCTTTCAATTTCTGTCTTAAACCTAGCGCAATTTTAGCAATAAGAATAAGGTCATATGAATATAAAAGTAGTTTCACCACATAACTTTCCAACTGGATGCCTACTTCTTTGGTATTGTTTATCCACTCTTCAAGCTTATCGATATATAAACCAAACAATGTGGGGGAAAGAGGACATCCTTGTTTGACTCCAATGTCGCTACCAAAGCATTTAGACATGCCTTCCTTAGTTCATATTTTGGCTCTAACCCATTCATAAAGCTTATGAACATTGGCCCTATATTCCTTTGGGACTCCTAATTCTTCCATTATGAACTACCCTTTAGCAAATTATTTGATGACAATGTCGCAACATCCCCCCTCTTCATTAAATATGAAGTGACAAACATTCAATACTCCTTACATGAGCAAGCGCTAGTTGTGTAGGGTAGGTCAATGTTGTTAATGGTTTTCTCTGTATGGAAAACATAATGGGGAACACTATGGTTATCACAATGGACCCGGGTGGTGGCTCTGAAATGTCAATAGTGAATCTTACAATGGACTCAGTTGCTCACTCATCATGTCTTGATAATGGACCCAGTTAGTGGCTCTAAAATGTCAAAAATAAATCTTACATATGTGGTTCTTCCTTCATCAATAAACAAATCCAACCACATAGGCTTGAAAACTGTGATGGTTATCACCTTGAGGAAATCCATCGTGCAACAAGGAATAATGATAGCAGGCTGCAGGAAATTGCCACATCTTATAACTATAGCTTTGGGAAGTAGCGGATAAGAAAACCACTCCAGAATTATTAGTGTTATTTTTTATTTCACTGCTTTTCTATCGAGACTCGTATGGAAAAAGGACTAGGACCTCCTAGCCTAGTTCCTTCTTCTTTTTATTGGAATTCTGCAATGCATTAGAGCAATGCCAAGCTTAAAGAAGTCTCTTTTTCACAAAGGAAAAATTCGTAACTTTTCATTATAAGATAAGTTACATGTTACATATGCTAGTAATGTATCACTACTAAACAATCTATGATATATCTCATTATACTGCCACACTTTCTTTCATTTAGACTAAACAGTCCCAAAATAGAAGTGTTCACAAAGTAAGTTCGGTGCATAGCTTACTGGAAATAGAGACAAATACATAATAAAAAATAAAAATAAATATACAAGCCGATAGGTGTCTAAGGGAGATAGAAACAAAATCCTCCCAAATGTTGTGCAACTAGACAGCCCAATATGCAGGTGCCTCATCCATAAAAGGCCGATGGAAAAATCTGTAAACCTATTCTCCAGTCTGTTCTGTAATGTGCCAGGTGCCCCAAGTCAACTCCGTAGCTTCTTTGGACAACTGGTCAGCCACTTTGTTCCGAGACCTGTAAATGTGTGCCACAGAGATGGAGTCAAATAGGATCCTGAGTAGATGAACCTCTCGCAGAAGTGCAGACAGTGTGTGCGAGTGACAGTGAGCAAGATTATTGAACCAATTGATCACAAGTTGAGAGTCCCTAAAAATCTGAATGGAATTGCAGTGTTTTTCCCGAGCAAAAGTCAGAAGGAGTCTAAGGCATTGTAGTTCAGCATAGTTGTTTGTGCCAGGTCCCAATCCCATCCTGATTTTGTTGTGGTGGTGATCATTTAAATGGAGTGTGGCGCCCCCTCCACATCCCTGTGCATTGGACGCACCATCAAAATAGGCCCAAGGTCGACTATGGTCGATGATTTCTGGTGTCCCGATTGTGGGGGTAATGTGTTGTGGATCCACAGGTAGGAGGTGGTAAGTAGCAATGGTAGCTGCACATATTCTATTACAATCAATTGGTAGACCATTGAAAATCAACGTATTGCGACCGATCCAGATTTCCCAAGCCAATATCAGGGGGATATTGCGCATCCTCGGGCAGTAAGCGTTTAGCTGCCACCAATTTGTCCATGAGTCAAGTAATGTATCACCCTGCCAGTGATGTCGACAGCCCAAGTCAGTAATAACCCGAACCCAGATACCTCTAATAATATTGCAATGTAGAAACAGGTGTGTAGTATCCTCGCAATTTGTGAGACAGTAGTAGCATTGTGAAGGTCCATGAAAGGCTTGTCTGTGAAGGAAGTCCATGGCGGGAATGCACTGGTTTAGTATACACCAGAATAAATTTCTGTACTTGTGTGGGGCCTTCAGCTTCCAAATGTTGTGCCACCACCATGCTTTTAGTGGGGGTTCTTTGGGCTGAATAAGAGCAAGGTATCCAAGTTTTAGGGTATATTGTCCGTCAGGTGAACAAACCCATATCAATTTGTCCTCCTGTTTTGTGATGCGAATGTTGGATGCTTTTAGTGCCCAAATGAAGTTCTGCCATATCCGAGTGCCCTCCTATGGGATCTCTAGATGATCCACCTGAAGCCAGGCCTGACCCTGCCAAGTGGTATGGGCAGGGTCCGCAATCTATGCAAGGAAGTATATGTCTCCGTGAGCCAGGTGCTCAAGACTGAAGGCAGGTAATTTATAAAATTCACCACTCCCTAACCAAGAATCAGTGCCAATCCGAACAGATACACCAGATCCTATTTTCCATGATAAACCTTTCTGGATGATGTGAACCACTTTTGTGATCGCCTTCTAGATAATGGAAGCACCAGTCGACGACCCGATTTTGTCTTTGATCCATTCGAGAGTATCCCACGGTGCAACATATTTTGCAACAATAACCTCCTTCCAGAGGCTCTGTCCAGTGATTAAGTGCTAACACATTTTGGCAGCAAGAGCCCTCGAAAATAGATGGAGATCTTTGATCCCCCAGCCACCCCATTGCTTAGGTATGTTGATGCGGTCCCAGGCAATCCAAGAAAATCTAGAGTCCTTTCCCTGGTTGCGCCGTAAAAAATGTCTGCATATACATTTGATTCTATTTGTAATACCAATAGGTATCCATGCCAGGGTCATCCAATAGATCGGGATAGCTTCGAGCACAGATTTAATAAGGACCAATCGGCCAGCCCTGGATAGCCATCGGTTATACCAAACATTGATTCTGCGTTCAATTTTAGCAATAATCCAGTTCCAGTCTTTGATTTTATAATCATTTTGTTTGATATGATATCCCAAATATTTGAGACCATCACTGATATTTATACAGACATAGTCAAATAGATTCATTGCAGTGCCTTGTTCCAGGCCCGAGCATTCAGTCATGATAATAGAAGATTTGAGAGCATTTGGTACCATACCGGTGGCTCTGCAAAAACATTTAAGTAGCAAGTCAAATTGTATAAAGTCCTGTCTAGAGCCATTGAGAAATATTAGAACATCGTCCACAAATAAAAGATGGGTGAGGTGTAGTATATCATTGATTTGGAGTCACTGTAAGGTTCCCCGAACCTTTGCATTTTTTATGAGGACAGAGAGACCCTCCATAACCAGGACAAATAATAATGGTGAGAGAGGACATCCCTGACGTAGACCCCGCCTCACATGAAAGAAATCAGAAGTTGTGCCATTGAGCAATATGCTAAAAGTAGCATGAAAAATGCAGCCCATGATCCAGTTAATGAATGTATGAGGAAAGCCAGAATGAATTAGGATGAGATGAAGGTAACTCCAGTTTACCTGATCAAAAGCCTTTGTAAGATCAATTTTGAGTATAGTGGATTTAAGGCGCTTAGTTTTTATGGAGTGAAGGGCTTCCTGGGCAGTACTAATAGCTTCATGGATTTGTCTATGGTGCAGAAAAGCAAATTGTTCCTTTTCAATATGAGAGGATAGAAAAGGCTTGATACGATTTGCTATAATCTTTTATATGATCTTGTAAATGCAGTTACAAAGAGATATGGGTCTTTAATCATGGAAGCTGGTCGGGTTGTCAGATTTTGGAATGAGCGCAATCAAAGTAGTGTTAAAACCATCATAAATCCTGCCTCTCACCCTGCTATCCTCAATCATAATCAGAAGGTCGTTTGTCATGAGTTCAAAAAAGTGGATGAATAATTCAATGGGCCAGCCATCAGGCCCAGGGCTTTTGTCTCTTTTGAACCATTTCAAAACTCCCTCCAGTTCACCCATAGAAACCGGTGCATTGAATTCATCAATCTGCTCCTGTTCCACAAATCGATTGAAGTACTGTGTAATGTGTATGACGTCCGGGAGATCAATGTTTGGTGGCGCTCTGTATAGGTTGGTGAAATGTCAAGTGCCCAGATCATGTATTTGTGATTGCGTTCTCGCCACAAATCCATTCTGATCAGACAATTCCCAAATAGCATTTGCAGTCCTGCGCCCATTAGCATGTTGCTGAAAAAACTTAGTGTTTTCATCCCCAGCCTGTAACCATATAGCGTGGATTTTAAGTCTCCAGTCCTCCTCTTTTTGTCTCAAAAGTTTTTCCTTTTCAGTCTCAAGTGCAGTAAGCTGCAGCTTGGTATCATCAGATCTATATCCCATAAGATCAGAGTTGTTGAGGTGTTCAATTTCCTCTTCAACCCGATGGAGTTCCTCCCTTTCCAATCACTTCTTGTTTCGAACCCATTGAATAGTAAGGTTCTCAATTCGCATGAGATTATCATTGATAATCTGGGTAGGGTCCTTGTCATTCAAGGGTCGACAGTTCTGCCAGGCCTGGGTGACCATCAAGTGATACTTAGGGTCTTGCAACCACCTGGAGTTGAATTTGAATGGAGTTCGAGCTCTGTTGGGTCCACATTCAAATTCCAGGAAGATAGGTGAGTGGTCAGATTTACCACCCTGCCCCACCCATTGTCGAGCTCGAGTTAATGTGGAGAGGAGTGGCTGCTTAATGAGAAATCTGTCCAACCTGCGGGCCAAAGCAGCATTCTCAGTCCTTCTGTTCCTCCAAGTGGGCTGAATCTTGGTGATCTGTATATCAATGAGGTTGGCCGACCCGAGCAAGATGGTGAAATGCTCTGCCAAAGGATCAGGGGTAGCATGGGTGCCCCAAGATTCAGAAATGCCCAATGAAAAATTCAAGTCACCACCCAAAATAATGTGAGGGGTAGCCAGTAGGGAGAAGGTCAATAAAGAGTTCCAAAAATCCTCTCTATTAGCACAGGGCCCATAAACATTTATCAAGGTGAATTCGAGCTTATAGTGACCAAATAGGACCTTCATACCAAGTACACCCACCCGACCCCAGCAGTTAATCATCCGGGTGGTCTTGTCTTTAATTCCCAATGCACAACCCCCAGATCTTCCGTGTGCATCAAGAGTAATGAAGGTCCAATTGGGAAGAAGTGTTTTTAAGATAGCAACCACCGTAGAACCATCTCCCAGAGTCTCTTGTAGAAATAGGATGTCTATGGGCTTATAAGCTATCAAATCCATGAGTGCCAATCTCTTATCGGGGTTGGCCAGTCCCCTGCAGTTGTAGGAGAGGCAGATCATGATGTAACCGCCAACAAGGGTCGTCTTTCTCTAAGGACCTGCATAAGTGAAGATTGAGTACCTGCTTCCACTTCGATATTAGCTCACTTGATGGCCTTTGCTAAAGCAGATGATCTACCATGCGTCTTGATGGGTAGGTAGCCCTAACCCAACCCAATACCGAAGGCATCACCAGTGAGGGGTAGTGAATGGGATCTAAGAAAATAATTATGTCTCGTGGAGGGTGTCTCCGAAGAGGAGGATGAGTGGCAGGAGGTAGATTCAGCAGATGTGTGTTGTATGGTGGGGGTAAATGATGGAGGGGCCAGTACGATGGAGCAGAAAATCGAGGGGAGCTTCTATGTGAGGCTATTCAATTCCGATGTAATACAAGGAAATGTAAAGGAAGAAAACTGAGTATTGACAACAATACCAAATGTTGAACAAGGAATAGTACCGGATGGTAAATCGACAAAGCAATTAGAAAACAATGAGTCAGTGATAAGAGATGTACCCGGGATGGTTGTAGTACGCTGAGTAGTCACCGGAGTAGCCTGCGGATGTGATCTGGGATGAGTGATAGGCCAAGTTGGAAGCTGATCAATCGACACCATCCCAGCATCAGGCGAAGAAACCGGTACAGTTAGCGGCACATCAACAAATCCCCAATCGGTACAGATAGAAGGCTCAGTCTGTGTAGCAACTGTGCGATATTTCTTTGTATCTATCCTGCCAAAACCCCTCTTTGGGCATTCTTTGTATAAGTGCCCCACCTCATGGCATTTTCTGCAGCGAAACGACACTCCCTCGCAATACAGTGGTTGCTGCCACATCATCCCATCAAATAGCATGTTGAAGTTGTCATACAGCCCATCATGAGTATCCAGGAAGATCAAGATTCCGGAAATAGCCCTGCTGCCGGTGGTCAGGTAGGACCGATCATGGTCCAGGTAGAGCCCAAAATGACCCCCAATGTTCCGGAGGGCAGTATCATTCCAGAATTGCACAGGCAGTCCAGGCAGACGCATCCAGATGGGGCCAGCCTCGCATTCTCCTTGTTGGGATCAAATAACGGAACCCATCCTTTAGTCAGCACCAGGACATCTGGTAAAATGTCAAGGGTTCCGCCCCAGATCTCATGAGTCCACTACTGAAGTCTTGCCGCAGAGTACTTCTGGCCACGCACCTTCCCGACCAACATAGTTGCCGCAATGTGTCCCCAATCCGCCATACCGCTCTCACAACTGAAGTTCGAAAAATAGCTAAGCTTATTTTTAGTGATTATGTGCTTCTTTCCAATTTTGTTGCATCCTAGACCCAGCTCAGCAGATGCGTCGGACTCAAATGATGAGCTAGTCATCTCCGGTATGGGGATATCCTCCGGCACGTTTGAGAAAATGCCCGAGGCAACAGATGGAGCGACCGTCTGCAATCCAATATGCGTCACACCTCCAATATCAGATGTGCAGTGCGAGACTCCATAGGAGGATGAGAGCCTCCAATACTAAGTTGCGCCAAGGAATGAGAAGCATCACCGATGTCAAGATAGACCGCCTCTGAGAAAGGCGTCGAGGTCCCAATATCGACACCTGCCAAAGTGTCTTGTTTTGCTAGAGAGATACCCCATAGTCCAATGTTCGCGGCATAGGGTGTGGCAAAATTATACTGTTCTTGATCACCCATGGGAGTGGTGCAGCCCTCCACGTCGGACTGTGTAGTCATATTAGGCAACGCCTCCCCAGGCACAGGGTCCAGGTCAGTCATCTCTTCCACCTCCCCGTGAGTTCCCTGACCCCAAATGTCGTCCCCCTCCAGTGGATCCTCCGTGTAATCCACCTCATCATCATATCTTAAAGAAGTCTCGGTTCACAACTCCATGGAATTATGGGTCAAAAAGGGAATAAATTCTATATTATGGAAGCTATTACATCGCCCTTGCATTTAATTTTGTTTTAAGCTCACTCCACATTTGCTTTATAGTCCTAGTTGTGAGGCTATCTTGTGGACTAGGCTTAGTACTTTTCATTTATTGTCTAGCGTGGATGTCCATCTAGCTTGTCATCCTTGGGTGAAGAACAACTTTCCTTTGGCTATTCTTTCGCATGCATGTCTTTCACTTTCACGTCACCCATGTTGTTTTTCCCTTCTTGCCCCACCCCTTTCTATATCTTTCTCCCCTGCTCCTCGCCATGCCCCAACAAAGAGCCAAATCTATCAAATGCGCAAGTGATTGTGGGGATCCTGGTAGGGCTAAGGTTTGTTTCAGAGCTCATGCCTTGGCTAGATGATACCATATAGACTCCTTTAGGAGTGCAATAGGAAATTCGGTAGGTGGTCATTGGGGATAGAGAGAACCTATATGATACAAATATCATGGCAGCCTAGGTGCCTGACCTGGGTAATGCTTGTGCTCACCAAAACCAATACCTACACACCATTGACCTTTATTGGCACATTAAGCAACTCTTGGGCAAGGTATTGTTTGAATGTAATGAGAGTGGGGATGAGTTACTCCTTCACATGGAGGAGCTACAATTTCTCTAATTGAGTATGGATGAAAAGATGGAGCACTTGGAGAATGTAATACTCCAATGCAGGAAGCCACCTTCCCCACGCAAACCTGAGCACTAACCACCCACAGACATGACCCTAGTGTTATTTTAGGTATAGTTGTAGCTGACAATAATGTTTTAATTCCTACTATCTCTTAGTCTTGTGTTTCTACGAGTTTCAATTACTTTGTTCATGGATCATAAGCCTCATTTTTGTATACATGTCATTTACTATATTAAGGCTGCTTTATTAGTTTTGAGACTTATAATCAAAATTCTCCAATTCTGCCTTTTGTATGGTTCCAAGACTCGAGACCAAAGCAAATTGGGAATTTGAATTGTTGTTGGCAATGTAAAGGCTTATATGGTTAATATAAAATTTCTAAATTTCCTAAAAGTAAAAACTAAAAAAAGGTAATTTAATTGTTTTAGGTTTTACTTATTTAAATTATATTTTTGATACATAAATGGATTCAATGTCCTAAAAAACTCATAAAACTAGAGTATAAATTTCATAGGCACTATTTTTTTTTTCTAAGTGTAACTAATTCTATTATGTATAAGGTTACTAGTGCAAAACAGGCACAGTGTCAGCTATGAAAGCCTGAGCACTGTGTTTGAAAGTCAAACTGTTCAAAGAGTACCTGGACTGCCCATATTGGGAAACCAGTCCTATTAAACAACGAGTCTTAACCGCCCTCGTGAGGGAAACCGGTTTGGAATGCATAGAAACTAAATAAACATAGAAAGATAAGCTATAGTTCAGAGACCACTTTTCCAGCTGGTCTGCCCAACTACAAAAACTAGCATTGTCTATGAAACTGAAACAAAAAACCTGGAAGGCATTGCTGAGGCTAGCCATGAGTCGGTGATGGTGGTTCCTCAATGACTCTGCAACCGAAATCCTCTCTGCTGTAGTCCTTGCCAGAGTCACTCGTATCCATGCTGCCAGAGGGTGCTCTAGTGAATCTCTACTGCTCCTGTGGTGAAAGAGGGGAGATGACCGGTGTAGCATCTGCGCTGAGGGGGACAGAAACCGGAGAGAGGTGCATGGAGGCCAGTCGGGGAGCCGGGTGGTTGGGAATTTCCTCACGCAGAGTGAGCGTTATGAGGGCCGTGAGAATAGAATTGGAGGCAGTGGGATGGAATCTGAGCTCCGCACGCTGCGAGGTCTGTCTGATGGTGGGGCGAAGAGGGGCAGGAGGGACAGACTGGGTAGAGCTGCCACCGAGACCGAGAGCTTGGGAGGGAGAAGGCGGGGCGTCAACCATGTGAGTCGAAACCGTATCTCCAGCACGACGACATCCACGACCTCTTCCACCGCGTAGATTCTGAGATGGGTCTAGAGCTTCATCAGTGGAGAAAGAGCTGGGAGGAGGGCGACTGAGACCTCGGCTGAGGCCTCGTCAACTTCTCATCCTCTCACGAAGACGCGGCATCTCGGTAGGGGAATGACAGAGGTGAGCGGAAACGAGAGGGGAGGCGGTGAGAGCGTGGGGAGCAATGGAATGAGCAGAGGGATGGGCGAAGCGGAAAATGACAGGAGGAGCGGAGAAACTACCAAGAGGCTCACCACGCAGGTCAGTGCCAACTCTGGAAAGAAAATTATATAGACAATGCGGACTCTGTGAGAAATGAATACCTGGGAGCAGTTCAATGCAGGCCTGCAGAGAACAGTGCCTCCCTGTAGAAGTCTTCACGCTGGCCTCGAGCGAGCCAGGAGTGCAAATACCGAGCAGCGGGGCGGGCGAGCTCACCGAACCAGTGGCGTCGTCTGAGCCATGTGCCTGAACCTCCATATCTTGCAGCACCGCCATAATCGCCTCCAAATTGAGCAGACCAAGGATAATGAACTTCGCGCGAGCAAGAGCATTAAGAGCCGAGTTAATGCAAATGCCGGGAGCCATGTGGGCTGCCCTGGCCATCTCCATGGGGAAGTGCGCAAGGTGGCACCTCCCATCCGGTGCATTAAACAGCCGGATCCGGCGAATTTCATAGGCACTATTATGGATCAAGTAAATTTTTTTTATGATGATTCTTCCCTTCACATGATGGTTGATATTTATTTTTACCCATCATTTAAATATGTTGTGGATTATTAACTTGGGTGGTTAGAAGCACGTTTGTTTTTATATTCACTTGGTTTCGAAGAAACATGTTATAATGTATTATTTTTAGAAAGGACATATTATAACTATATTTTTAGAAGAGACACATTATAATGTATTTTGAAAAGGAACATAACGGTGAATATTCCAATTTTCAATTTCAAAAAATTTCTTCCAATTTTTTTATAAAATTAACTAGCAAATATAAAAAATATAATAAAAACATAAAACATTTTAATTTTTAATAAATGATTTTTTTTTTTTTCCTTATAAATTAAAAATATAAAAATTTACATGATCATTACATATTTCAATCACTTTGTATGATGCTCTAGAACATTAAATGTAACACTTTTAACTTTTATTAAAATATATTTTCATATAACACTTTTAACTTTTATTAAAATATATTTTCATATATATGGTAATTATTACAATAGTGTTTATTTTAATATTCAAATATAAAGTTAAATTATTAAATTATTTTTTAATTTCAGGAGAAAATATTATAATATAACATAGTTTATATTTTTTCAAGGAGATTTCTATTAAAAATAAAATATGTTTTTATGGTCTAGACTCTTTACATAGTTCATCCAATTCCACTATAATTCTAATTTCAAATGTCCACTACATATGAAGTCCATGCTTGTGACATTTTTTTGCCTATGATTATGAATAAATGCTTATTATATACTCTATATTGAACTCTTAGATATAAGTAATACTTATGATACAAATATTTTACTTCATTAATGCATACAAAATTGCATATAAAAAAATGTATAACCAAGTAACTTAAACACATGAAAATAAGTGGAAATCAAAAGCAAGCATGATATCTAAGACATAAGAGAATTTGATTATGGAGTTCACCTAGTGTGGGCCACGTCTCTAAGCACTACTCAATGTGGGGAGACCTATTTCATTAAATGGCAGCAGAAATAAATTACAAGCAATTTACAAAATGACACCTTATACCTCCACCTCCAGGGATGGCCTGAAGATGGAGATCTTTGTCGGAGAAATGGGTTGCACAGTTATATTTTTGGCAAAAAATCATGTAAAAATGACTATAAATTTACCTTGTTCTAACACTAGAACTTCTGGACCCCAAAGGAATCTTCTCAACATCAAAAGATACCCCTCTTCATGTTTTTTCCCCCTTGGACCGCTCTTGGTTCCTCTCTTGGACCTCTGCTCCACTCTCCGCTACTCCTCCCCAATTGAATGGAAAAGGTCGATTTAAATATCATTGCTTCGGTGGAGTTAACAAAAGAAGTCATTATCTTGTTGGTGGCAGTGGTGAATTAGGTGAGGGCAGACTAGGTTCAAAATCTTCCTGCCCCAAATTTGGTTCGGACTTTGTTTTAAATACGCGACATTGTTATTTTTAAGTTAAATGGTTGTTTAAATTTTGGGGTCGTCCGTTGGCGAGTTGGCCCACTTGGGTCGAGCGGGTACGAACCCCATCAACCTCCAACACGTGGTTGTTTTATATTGTTCGGTGGTTGGGCGGGTCTGCCGAGGTGGCTGCCCACCACATTATTTTAAAACATATGATGTTGGGTTGTGTTGACTTGTGGGTTGGGCGGGTCCGTCAGTGGGTGGATCTCCTACCACATTTATTATATTTTTAATAAATTTTGTTAGGGGTGGCAGTGGTGGCGAGGGTGGCAATCGACACCCCAAATTTGATATTTTTTATTTTTTATTTTTTTATTTTTATAATAATAATAGAAAAAAATTGGTGACGGTTTTTAAGGATCAATGGGAAAATTAAAGAGGCGACAAATTTATTTTTCTGTTTCGACAACCGGATTCCATGCGTCATCCCTTTGCCAAATTGTTGTCTTGTTAGTGACTGCCAATTGGCCTAGTTTGACCAAAACTTTGACTGGTTATAACTTAAGCATACGAACTCAGATTTGAGTGACGTTCACGTCAATGGAATCAGGACGACGAGAAATATGATCTGGTCTTGGTTTCACTTCAATCTGATGATTTTGATTTTTGATTTTTTCCAAGGCCACTTCTATTTATGGAGCCACTCGGATCATTCCTCCCCACTAATGAGCTTTTGGACTGCCAAAATCTTTATCAGTCAATTAGAAAGTGATATCATCAAGTAGCTTGTCTAAATATTCGAGTGCAAAGTCTTCCACTGTAACAACCTATACAACCTCTTCAATGTACATGATAAAAGGAGGCTCATAAAACTTCAATTTTTCAATGTTCACCACTAAGTACATCTACATGCATCTTGGAAAATCAAGATGAAAAGCATCGTCTCCAATATTCTCTAACATGGTGAATTCAGAGTAGTCTCAAATTCTTTCCTGCCCCTTTCATCATGTCTTTGCTGATGTGGAGCCACACCCTATCTCCAACTTGGAATTGATGATCAAACTGGTGCTTTTCACGTTGATCTTTGTATTGAGCTTAAATTTTCTCCAACTACTCCTACACTGCCTAGTGAATCATCTGAATCCCCTGAATGAACTTCCATGCCTTGTCTTTGTCACCTTTCCCACTAGAATATTCATCTCTTCCAAAGGCCATGTCTAAGGGATCATTTGGAAAATATCCAAAGCATGTCTCAAACAGTGAAATTTGAGCAGAAGAATGCACTTCCCAGTTGTATGCATGTTGTACATAAGGAAGTTTCTCATCCCACAACTTGGGATGCCTACCACAATAGCCTCAGAGTAAATGCATCATTGTGCAGTTGACAACCTATGTTTGTTTGTTGGTTTGAGGATGAAATGTCGTGCTCCTCTTCAATTTAGTGTCCATCAATTTCCACAAACTCATCCAAAACTCTCCAAAGAAGCGAGAGTCTCGATTATACACAATGGACGTGGGAAACCTAAAGTGGACCCATACAAATTGGAAGAAGATATGAACAGTCTACTCTGCAGTGACCTGCTTCTTACAAGGCATTAAGGCACACATTTTTCTAAATAAAATACATTGCCATACAAATAGTCATGACCTCTCTTAGATAAAGGAAAACCGCCAACAAAATCCATTGATACACTTACCCACGGACGATTTGGAACAGAGAATTGTATGTCGAGCCCCAATTTTCTATTAGAGGGCTTGAAAACTGAACACAACACACATCCCTTTGCATATTGAGTCACAATATTTTTCATGTGAGGCCAATAAGAAAACCTATGTAAATGAAAAAAAAAATCCTATACTAAAATGACCCAACACAAGAGATGTATGTGCCTCTCTGATTACATGTATCCTTTGATTGGTGGGAATACAAAGTTTGCCAAGATGGTACAACAATTTTCCCTACATATGGTAATTTCCAACCTGTGAACCATGAGTCGGTGTTGCATAAACCTCTTTAAAATCTTCATTGTCAACATATTGTTCAACATAACTTTCAAAACATAAAGAAGCATTTTGAAAAACTATATATGGAGAAATAGGAGGGCGAGAAAGCATATTTTCCACTTTGTTGATGGTTCCCTTCTTATATTTTATTACCAAGTGAAACATCTCGAGGAATCCCATCCATCTGAAATGACGTTCTTATTGAAGCTTGGTTTGCAATTGGAGGTACTGTAAGGGTTGGAAATCTGTGTGAATGATGGTTTCCTTGCCAATCAAATAGTGCTTCCACTTCTTCACACTTTGAACCAAGGCATACATATCCTTGTCATATGTGGGATAGTTCATAACAACTTGGGAGAATTTATTTGAATGGTAACATACATGTTTTCTCTACTGCATCAATACTGCTCTCATGGCGTATCCACTGGCATTTGTCTCGATCTCAAAATGCTGTTGGAGGTCAGGTAAGGCCAATACTAGTGTGGTACGGCTTTTATCTTTTAGTGTATCAAAGGATTTATGTTGCTTTCCTCCCCACTAAAAGGTTTGCTTCACACTTGTAAATGCATGTAAGGGGGGTGTAATGATGACTAATTTGGCAATGAACCTTCTCTAGTATTGCACTACCCAAAAAAATCTATGAACCTCTATAACATTGGTGGGTTTAGGCCACTTTACAATCACATCAATTTTAGAAGGATATATTTTTAATTGTCCACCTCTGACAATGTGACCCAAGTAAACAAAAGAGGTCTTACCAAATTCACACTTAGAAATTTTGACATACTATTTGTCCTTTTACAAAACATCAAGCACCTTTTTAACATGACTCACATGATGTTCCCATGTCCTACTGAAAACAACAATGTCATCGAGATACACAAGTACAAAATCATCAAGAAAAGGTATGAAAATATCACTCATCACCTTCATGAATGTGACTGGATCCTTACATAGTTTAAATGGAATCACCATCCATTCAAAAAAACCCTGCTTAGTCTTGAATGCAGTCTTCCATACATCCTGTTCTGCCATCCTGACTTGATGATAACCTCTGTGCAGGTGCAGTTTTGTGAAATAGACAACATTTTTCAATTGACCTAATAAATTATCCATATGAGGGAGAGGATATATACAATAGAAGATAATGGGGTTTTTAGCTATAAGCTTTCCCCAGGAAATTATCTGTGTTGTGTGTGATTGATCTTTCTTCATGTTCATGTGATTAGCAATTTTGTTTTTTAATTCCGCAAATTATTTGTAGAAGCGATTCAGTATTTAACTTTAGTACATTGTTAGATCAGGTGAATCCAAGATATACATGCATGTTGTATAATTTCTACATGGTATTAGAGCACAGGAAATTGCAGAAGTGAAGCAGGAGCTGAGTTTGTGACTGGATAGAATTTGAATTTGTAGAAAGACTTTCTTGGTGCTACAACTGATTCAAGATCGAAATGGATTTCAATGGATTGAGGTTAGAGTATGCACTCGAGGGCAGCTCAAACTACATTTCTTGGAAGTATAGGATGGAGGCAATATTCGAAGACAATGGCTTGAAGGAATTCATTGAAAAATATGTTCCTAAGTCAAATGTTGCAGATGCTACAAACATTGATGCATGGAAAATGAAAGTGGCAAAGGCGAGGAGGATCATGTTGGAGGGAGTACGAGACCATATTGTCTCAAGCCTCCATGGGAAAGCCACACCATATGCAATACAGAAGGATTTTATGGATCTATTCCAAAGCAACAATGATCATAGGAAATTGGCGCTCAAAGATAAACTCAGAAAGATCAATATGGAAAAGGGCGACACCATTCCAAAATATCTAACAAAGTTTGTCCAATGTCGGGACGAACTGGGGAGCATTGGAATAACAGTCGCTGATGATGATTTGGTGATCTTGGATCTCCTAGGACTTCCCAAGACTTGGCACAATTATGAAGACTCTGTCAATCGAAGGGAAAAATTTCCATATATTGGGAACGACTGTGGTCGGATTTTGTGCAGGAGGAGTTCATACGGAACACCAGAGATGAATCTTCATCTAAGAACGAGGATGAAGAGGATTGTGCTTTGGCTACCAAGGTGAGGAAGGCGAAGGGGAAGAAATTCCATTCTAAATCCGAGTCCAAGAATGACAAGAAACAGGAGGACACGTCCAAGTTGAAGTGTTTTCAATGTCACTAACATGGGCATTTTGCTACTAACTGTCCACAAAAGAGGAAGAATAAGAAGGTTGTTGGATCTGCAGCTGGTGAGGCCACTGCCTCGCAATTTGAGCTTGACTTCTCATTGACCATATGCATGGTGTCCAGTGCATTGGGATCTGTGTGGTATTTGGATAGTAGATCTTCCTTTCACATGACAGGAGATAAGGAACTTTTTAGTGACTTGGAGGAGAAAGATCTCCAGATGCATATTGATATGGGTGAAGACGGACGGTACAGTGTGACCGGGCTTGGTACCATTACCTTTAAGAGGGAATCAGGTAAACCATTTCAATTAAAATATGTGATGCATGTACCAGGTCTGAAGAAAAATTTGCTCTCAGTCACAATGTTGGAGGATAGAGGCTATGACATTGTTTTTAGTGATGGAAAAGATTTCATGTGACATAAAACAACGGGTCAAGCCAAGAGGATAGGGATTTGAGTTAGGAATATCTACAAGCTGGAGGTAGATGGCTGCGCAACAATGATGGGCAAGGCAGATCAAGTGGTGAGCCGGGATGAGGGTGAATTATGGCACAGGCGATTGGGCCATCTTCACCATGGAGCCTTGAAAGTCATGCAACATATTTCTATTGGTCTTCCGAGGGGTACACTTGTGCAGTCAGACACATGCAAGGTATGTACTATGGGAAAATATGTAAAGGCCACCTTTCATGAGAAGGAAAACCGAGCTTCGGGGATCCTTGAGAGAGTTCACATAGATGTGTGTGGTCCTTTCTAAGTTACTTCAACAACAAAACATAAGTACTATGTAATATTTGTTGATGAATTTTCTCGTAAGTGATGGATCTTCTTCATGCAGAAGAAAGATCAAACATTCTCTAAGTTCTGTGAGTTTAAGGCACTAGTGGAGAAAGAGTCGTTACAGAAAGTGAAGGCTCTTAGGAGCGATAATGGTGGAGAATACATCTCTAACAAATTCAAGAACTTCTGCAACAAAGAATGAATTCGAAAAGAAATCATAGCGCCTCATAACCCATAGTAGAATGGGGTCGCGGAGAGGAGGAACAAAACTATTGTGGGTGTAGCATGAGCGATGTCGCATGATTAAGGCCTACCGATGCATATATGGGTGGAAGCATGCAATACATAGGTACATGTGAAAAACCGTTGTCCTCATATAATACTTGGCATGAGTACACCTAAAGAGGCTTTCACTGGTAAGAAACCTGATGTTTCACACTTTAAGATTTTTGGCTCATCTTTTTATGTGCATGTGACCAAGGATGCCAGGAAGAAGCTGGAACCAATTTCCGAGGTTGGGATTTTTGTGGGGTACACTGAAACACCCCATAATTATCATGTGTATTTTCCAAACAACAGAATGACTATTGTGCGACGGGATATCAAATTTGATGAGGAGAAAGCCATGCGGTTGTCCCTTGAGAGGGAGATGGACCTGCATGCAGAGGAGGAACTGTTGGTTCCCAAGGATGAGTCTCAAGATGTGGATTAGCCACATGAGGAGATTCATGGAGTGGAGGAAATAAATCATGCAGAGCCATCCATCAGAAATGGCAGAAGGCGCACCATGGAAGCTGATAGGCTGAGACTTGATGTTGCACAGAATGTAGGAGCCCCTACTTCAAAGCGCAGACAAAGATAGTCTCCTGACCGATTTACTCGATACATGGCTCTTATGAGCAAATGTATTGTGACTAAACCATCTTCCTTTCAGGAAGCAGTGTAACAACCTACTTGGGTTGATGCAATGGTGGAGGATTATGACTCCATTGTCAAGAACAGTGCATGGGAGATAGTCCCAAGACTAGTCGACAAATCAGTGGTTGGATCGAGATGGATCCACAAGGTAAAGCAAACCGTTGATGGGAGTGTGGAGAAATAAAAGGCCGGATTTGTGGCTCGGGGTTTCTCACAGATCAAGGGGATATATTATGATGATACTTTTGCGCCTATCGCAAGGTACTCTTCCATAAGATCCATCCTTGCACTCTCAGCGCAGATGGGCTGGCACATTCATCAGATGGATGTGAAAACTGCATTTCTCAATGAGATCATTGAGGAAGAGGTGTACATAGAGCAGCCTGAAGGTTTCTAGATATTCAACAGCGAGTCGCATGTGTGCACACTCAAAAGAGAATTGTATGGGCTAAAGCAAGCACCCCATGCTTGGTACACTCGGATAGACAGTTATTTCACCGGATTGGGCTTCACCAAAAGTGAAGCAGATGCAAACATGTACCAGATTGTGGTTGAGGGTAAGCTATTGATCATTTTTCTTTATGTTGATGATCTAATTTTGACTGGTGATGAGCAGTTGATACACTCATGCAAGGAGGATCTTGCAAGGGAGTTCGAAATGAAGGACATGAGACTCCTTCATTATTTTGTTCGATTGGAAATATGGCAACGGGATGGTGAAATTTTTGTGTCTCAAGGAAATTATGCAAAGGATATACTAGGTAAGTTTAACATGGAGAGTTGCAAACCCATGGATACTCCTCTTCTAGGAAATTGGAAGAAATAGGATGCTACTTTTGGAGAGGTAGTGGATGCTACTGTGTATCGACAGTTAGTGGGTTCGCTAATGTATGTAGTGAACACGAGACGAGACATTTTCTACGCAGTTAACTAGCTGAGTCAAGCTATCGTTAAGCCTACGAAGCTCCTTTGGAAGGCGGGAAGCATGTCTTGAGATAACTGAGGGGCACATCAGAGTATGGTCTATGGTACAGACGAATGGATGGAGTGAAGTTGCATGGCTTCACGGATGCAGATTGGGTTGGCAGTCCATCGGACAGAAAGAGCACTTTGGGGGGGATCTTTAGAATTGGATTGATAGCAGTTTCCTAGTACAATAAGAAACAACGATCCGTGGCACTCAGTTCAACGGAAGCAGAATACATGGCAACAAGCCAAGCTGCATGTGAGGTTATCTGGATGAGAAAGATCTTGGTTGGTTTGTTTGGCTCTCAGATGGATCCAACAATGATTCATTGTGATAATCAGAGTTTCATTAAGCTCTCGATTAATCTCGTGTTTCATGATAGGTCCAAGCATATAAATATCCAGTACCATCATCTCAGAGATTGTGTGCAGAGGAGGATCATGTTGCTTCAGTACATTCCCACGGAAGATTAGGATGCAAATATTCTAACGAAGGCGCTCACCAGGAGCAAATTCGAATACCATAGAGACATGATCAAGGTGAAGGATAATCCCTTTCTTGTTGAGAGGGAGTGTTGGGATTCAACAAGAAGATTTGGCACCCACGCCTAGTGCACTAAGCACCTAGTTGCATTCAACACTTGGTTTAATTAAGCACCCAAAATAGGGTGGGGCCCATAGTGCTATTTTTGGGTGCATGTCTATTTTTATTATACCTTAATTAAGATGGACATTAAACTGTAATATATTCTCAATGTGGACTTGAATGAGTTAACTGAAAGTGATAAATTCAGTTAGCTGGTGGATTTCGAGTTAGAGGTTGGTTGGTGGGAGATGTAGAGTAATTCTAGTTGTAACAGAGTTCAAAGTGTTGAGATTGCAACAAGATGATGAGCTTAGTGGAAAGAAGTTGCCTTCACTAAGTGGGCCCGCAAGCTATTTTTGGCACAAACTCTATTTTTAGACTATGTCTATTTTTAGACATGTCGATCATATTCTATGAGTTGCAGGATGTTATTTGTGGATGGTTGGACAAGTTGGAAAAATAGATGGACTTCTATTTTTAGACATATTGGGCGGAATCTATTTTTAGATTTCCAGTCTAAAAATAGATATGTCGAATATTATTAGCTCTTAATAATATTTGGACTATAAACATTATCTTATTCTCTTGGAGCACTTCAGTTAAGTGCACAGATGTGGCACAGGAGCTGACAGAAGGAATTACGCTATTCCCGAGGGTTAAGTGGAGCTATTGCATGGAGACTTCAGTTAGAACTCATGTGACAGAGTTTGGTGGAGTTGTAGAAGTAGTTGGTGGAGTTGTGTTCAGTTTAACTCAGTTAGACACAGTTGAGCTAGTTGTATCTAGTCTAACTGATTGATACACTAGTGAGAGTGATGTGAATTAATTAATAATTAATTCACTAAATAATAACTCATTAATCAACTGAAGAATACATCAGTTAACTACAGTGCATGGACAGTTTCAGTGGAGACCAGTGGAGAGGTAGGTGAAAGAGCAAGTGTGACTATCATTTGTGACTATAGTGTTGCATGAGTTTGCACCACACATTGATGGAGATGCCAATGAGGATTGCACAGTGCAAGCCAGGTGGATTCAAGTTCATTCAAAGCCCATATTCAGCAGGGATTGCACAGTAGAGGCAGGCTAGCAGGTGGCAGAGATCGGTGCATGGATTTGCTAGATCAGGACCTGATTAGTGTGTAGTGATTGTATTGTATTGAGAGCTTGTGAGAAGATTTGTATGAGGATTGTTACATGATCTCTATGACATGTATTATATACAGATAGTTGGGGTTTTTAGCTTCAGGATTTCTCGTAAATCACTGTGTTAATGTGTGTGAATTTTTATGGTTTTAATGTGTGCATTCAATTGATTTAATTTCCGCATATGATGATCAATGGTAGAAGAGATTCTGTATTGTGCATGAAGTTAAAATAGTGTGTGATCAGGATAATCTTAGATGTATAATGCATTAGTTATATAATTTCTACACGAAGTGCAGTGGTGCATGAGTTGGTGCAAGTTTTAAATAGTTTAACTCAGTTAAGTGAGTTAAACTCAGTTGGGCTGGTTGTAACTGAAGATACACTAGTCAGAGATTCAATGAATTAAATATTAAATAATTCACAATCAGTGATCTCACATGCAACTGATGATTTACTATTTTTAGCTGCATGCATGTCAGATCCTGTGGAGACCCAGTTGAATTCTAGGTGAAAGGGAGGTTGACTATTAATTGTAGGATTACCTGCTTGCACACATGTAGGAAAACACCCATTGGAGTGCCTATGATACTTGCACAGTCAAGGCAGGAAAGAATTCCTATCTTTTAGGGGTGTTTACAATCAGGGATTGCGCAAGCAAGGTAGGTTTTTTGAAGGCTGAGAGTTGGCTATGTGTTGGTCATTTTTTCATATGACAATGTGAGACAATTAGCTGATGTACTGGAGGGCTCTTGTGAGAAGAGTTTTGTATGTAATTGTTTCATGATCCATGCTTGATATACAATAGAATATAGTGGGGTTTTTAGCTATAAGCTTTCCACGGGAAATTATCTATGTTGTGTGTGATTGATCTTTCTTCATGTTCATGTGATTAGCGATTGGTTTTTTCAATTCTGCAAAATATTTGTAGAAGCGATTCAATATTTAACTTTAGTACATTGTTAGATCGGGTGAATCCAAGATATACACGCATGTTGTATAATTTCTACATTCTTCCCACCAAATATCTTTGGTTTCAACTCTGGATGCAACTTCCAACAGTGTTCATCATCATGGCCTTCCTTCATGCAATGTGTGCAAGATGGCTTTGCTCCTTCCTCCTTCTTGGTTGTAGAGTTTCCTTCTTGTCCTTTCCCTTGCCTTTTCATTTGAAATTTCCATTATGAGGTTTGAAAAACGATTTCTTTGGTTGCTCTTCTTTGTCATTCTTGCCCCCACTTTCAAGGTGAACGGCCTTCATACTGGTCGCTTCAATAGTGGTAGGCTCAAATAACAACAAATAATGCTTTATGTAGCTATGCAAAGCACCAATATATTTTGTTACAGTTCCTAGTGAGTCAAGTGGAATGTTCAAATTTAAAAGCTTGTTTCCTAAAATCTTCTATGAAGCTTTGTACATTTTGACCCTTTCCTTGTCTCAAATATCACCATTCCATCAAAGCCTTTTGTCGATAACCCAAAGGATAAAAATGATATTTTAATGTAGTAACAAAATTGGACCAAGAAGAAAGGAGATTGCCCAAGTCTTTGTTACCTTTCTACAACTTGCTATCCCACCAAACGAGAGTGGTGCCACTCAACCGAAGGGATGCTAATTTGATATTGGCCTCATCCTCCTTGATCTGATGAATCTGAAAATAGACCTTGATCCGTCTAATCCAATTGTTTAGTTTCTCTGCATTACATTCTCCATTATATGTGGGCAATTCAAACTTCACATCTAGATTAAAAAATGGCTTCTTATATGTATTTATATGGCGCACGTTAGAATGATGAGAAGAGGAAGAAGCAAAATTGTCATTGGTGGATGGAGAGGGAGGAGGATCTTCTCCTCCACCTCCATTGTGTACCGAGGCAAAATCACCGGGCTCTTTCTTCTCATGCTTGATTTTCTTCTCATATTCTGCAAACAACTTGTCAACTTTCTCTGCCACGATGAAGAAGATCTTGAGATAATTTTTCTCTTCTTTCGCTTGTGCATCCTTATCTACCATGGTCCATCTACGTGGTGCACGCATCGCTTCAAGATCAAAGGATTTGAGTTTTAATTCTCCTCTTTGGAGGTTGTTCCTAGTTAGCATTCACTCATGCAACTCACATCAAGAAGACCTGGTCTGATACCAAACTTGATCCAGATCTTTTACTTAATGGATGCATACAAAATTGCATATAAAAGAGTGTATAACCAAGTAAATTAAACGCATGAAAAGAAGCATAAATAAAAAGTAAGCATGAGATCAAAGACATAAGACGATTTCGTTACAGATTTCACCTAATGTGGGCTACGTCTTCGAGCCCTGCTCAATGTGGGGAGGCCTCTTTCATTAAATGACAACAGAAATAAATTAAAAGAAAATTTTAAAATGGCACCTTATACCTCCACTTTTGTGGATGGCTTGAAGATGGAGACCTCTGCTAGAGAAACGGGCTGCACGGTTGCATTCATGGCAAAAAATAGTGTAAAAATGACGATAAATTTACCCATTATGACACTGTCACTTATGAACTCGAAAGGAATATTCTAAGCATCAAAATATACCCCTCTTCAAGGTTTCGCCCTCCTGGACCACTCCTGGTTTCGCTCCCGGATCTCCTCTCCGCTCTTCGCTACTCCTCCGCGGTCAAATGGGAAAGGTCGATTTAAATATCATTGTTTGGGCGGAGTTAACTAAACAAGTCGTTGGCTTGTTGGTGGCATTGGTGAATTAGGTGGGGGCGGATTGGGTTCAAAACCTGCTTCCCAAATTTGGTTCAAACTTTGTTTTAAATACATGTCATTGTTTTTTTTAAGTTCGAAGGTTGTTTAAATTTCAGGTCCGCCTGTTGGTGGGCCGACCCACCTAGGTCGGGCAGATTCGAATCCCGTTGACCTCCAACACATGTTTGTTTTGTATTTTTCAGTGGTGGGGCGGGTCTGCAGGGGGTGGCCCATCCACAACATTATTTTAAAACATATTTCATTGGGTTGTGTTGACCGGTGGGTCGAGCGGGTCCGCTGGTGGGTGGCCCGCCTACCACATTTAATCTATTTTTTAATCAATGTGGTTGGGGGGTGGCGACCCGCCACCCCAAATTTAATATATATATTTTTAATTTTTATAATAATAATAGACAAAAATTCGGTGGCAATTTTTAAGGGTTATTCGGAAAATTAAAGAGGCGACAAATTTGACTGTTCTGACTGCCATATTCCATGCGTTGTCCCTTTGCCAAATTATTGCCTCGTTAGTGACTGCCACTTGGCCTAGTTTGACCAGAAATTTGACCAGCTATAACTTGAGCATACAAACTTGAATTTGAGTGCCATTCGAATCAGGACGACAAGTACTACGATCTGGTCTTGGTTAAACTTCAATATGATGACTTTGATGTTTGAATATTTTCAAGGCCATTTATATTTCTAGATCTACCTGGATCAACTTACATAAAATAAGAATTTAAAACAGAGAAAAAACTATCCAAGAAACTAGCCTTCCAAGCCTTCCCTTTTTTTCATGATTCGTCTTCACCACCTTCACCGTCTATTGGTCCTAGTTCCAATCCTGTGACGAACAAGTCCTCCATCTCCACCATTTTGCAGTGAATACATGTCATCTTGGTCTTGAATTCACACTGCAAACAGTCGATTTTGATTTGCTTCAATTCGATCTTGGAGTTGGTTAACAGGTGGAGGAATTATGAGCTTTTTCTTTGGCCTCGTTTGAATCACTGCTTGAAGGCATTAAACGTGCCTTCCATAGCCTTTAAATCCCTGTCCATAATTCCACTAATGTCGATGCTTTTGATGCCATGAAAATAAGAGCCCACATTCTCCATGGTGAACTTTCATAACATCAACACTTGCTTGCAAATGTTGGCTCATATTACCACTACTTCTCTGGAAGAGATCCTTGCGTGGTTTAGGGCCATGGAGTTGATATATAAAGTTATTCAATGAATATAGTCCTAGGAGGTCATGTTGCCGACACTGTAATTTCCATCATGACCTTTGCTCTCCTTCCTTATCACAATTAAATGTAGGACTGGTTCAATCATGTCAATTCAACTTCATAATTCTTGTTGGTTGTGCAAAATGATAAAAAAGAGATAAGAAAATGTCCCCGACATAGGGTGAATGAATGCATACTCCTTGGTCGAATAATAAATCGAAGCCCAAAACAATTTAATGAGAACACAAGGAAATTTAAGGCAAACTTTGCATGCCAAGTGTGGATGCAAGCTTGACAGGGGTACCGCAGGGGTGACGATCGAGACCAGACAGTTAATGATGCCTGCCAAACCAAATGGGCCATCACTTTTGTGGCTTTAATACTCCAACCATATACTTGCTCTTCATACTTCTTGGATGTCTATATATTTAATTTCTCAATAATGCAAATAATTGTTCCCTTTTTGCTTGTAAGAAATATCATGCCAATGTGGAATTTAACAAACATCCATTATTCAATTATATAATCCCTTGGTTCAATCTTGATCCTTCATTGACTATAGCTTTCGTCGATGAATTTAAATTTCTTATGAAATTGTAAAGTTCAACTTGTTCAAATAATCCCCGAGTACAAGCTTTCGTGATTCATAATGTTTATAAACAACTTTTTGGATAAATCACATTAGAGATTTTTAGATCAAGACGTTTCGAACCACAAAATGTGGTTAATCATCGAGATCAAGATTAAAAGACTAATCTAAGACTGAAAATAAATAATGTCAAGATGCAATGGTAAATTCCAACGAATATAAAATTAAATAAAAATCATTATTAAACCAAAGAAATGTCTAAAATTACTGAAGAGATATCACTAAAAATAAAAATAAAATAAGAATAAAAAACAAAAAATAATTAAATATCCATAATTAAACTAACAAATATATAAAATATTGAAGTTGTATGAAAATCAAAAGCACAGTAGAAAAGGGGTGCATTCATCTAACCTCCCAAACTTGCAAAATTACTATCATGAATCACCAAATATCACAATTTTTTTGATCGTGTATTTGATAGCTAATTCTAAATTTTTCAAAAAACTCCACTTATTTTTTTTGTTGTCACTCCCAATCCCAAATTATATCTCATTTTTTTTCATTCGGGGCAGACAAGAGAATCACTCTTGCCACCCTAGATTATATTTTTATTAATTATTATTTAAAAAATAAATAAATTTATGTTATATATATTTTAGTTTATTATTAATAATAATATAATATAGCAAAATTTTCACGTTTTAAATTCAACATATTAAACGACCTTTTTTCTTTATATGTATATCATTTAAAAATATTAAATTAACACCTCTTCTAAAAATATATGTATATCATTTAAAAATATTAAATTAGCACCTCTTCTAAAAATATGAAAGGCTTAATAATTGAAATATTACATATTATTTTTATTTGTAAAATATTAAGTAATTAAGTAAGATATTTAAATCCAAATATTTTTGTTTTTAAAGTTTATTTAAACGTAATCGGTATTTAGCTCATTGAAAATTTAGATAGTTAAATATATATTTTTAATTATAAACAAAATATGGTTTAAAAAAACATTGTGAAATGAATTGCAAATACTCTCTCAAATTAGATTTGAATTTGATAAAAAGTAAGCTTCATATGATTTCGATTTGATATAAACTAAAGTTTAAAATGATTGATTTATATGTATATTTAAGGAGTTTTTTAATATTATAATAATTAAATAAGTGTTATGTGTTGTTTAGATTAAATATAATCAAACTAATAATTAGTAAGTTTACGATATTGTTTTATATGGTCAATATACAGAGTATGAAAATCTTGCTCAGAGTTTGAGACTGTAATTGTGTTTTATAGTGTTTTGAATTTAGATTGTTTATGTGGTAAGGCTTTTGATACTATATCATACCACAATTGATAATGTTTAAAAAAATAAAAAATGCATTCCTTAAGTTAGGGTCTATATTAATATGTGAATTGGAAAATATTGATTGCTTTGTCATTAATATTTATTAATCACTTGAAAAAATTTATGTTCCAATTTCGGATGCGCGTTTTGCTAGGGTTTTCCGTTCTGTCTCTCTGTAGAAACCCTAGTATTCTCTGTAACTCAGCCAAGCACTGACGGCGCCTGTTTGTCTAAGCAAAGCATCTCTGCACACAAGTATGGCGGCGACAACGGGGGGAGCCAGTCAGCCTCCCCCTGCAAATGAAGGAGGAACCGAAGCAATACCCAATCTAAGCAAGCCCGATTCTGACAACAAGCAGGAGACTGATGCGACTCAAAAGTTGACCTCTGGAAAACAAACGGATACGCCGCAGGCCACTTCGTCTACCTGCAAACCCATAGCTCCAGACAGACCCAAAATAGATTTACCAAGTCATCGAATAAACGCTAGAATTCAGTACATGAGGGATCATGCCCTCATTGGAAAATTTATTGGTTTTTGGCCGACAGAGAAAGCGCTACAAGGATGGATTGCGTCCAAATGGAAGCCCAAGGGACATGTTACTCTGCAGTTGGGTTCGAAAGGCTTCTTCACAGCCATTTTTAACTGCATCGAGGATATAAATAACGTAATGTATGGCGGTCCATATTTTTTCAACTCGGTAGGGTTATATCTCAGGAATTGGGTCGAAAGATTCAACCCAGATAAAGAAAATTTCAACTGGGCACCTGTATGGATTCGTCTATACTCGTTGCCACTTGAATATTGGGACAAGGATTCCCTTTAGGAGATTGGAAAAGGGTTAGGAGAGTTCATAAAGATAGCAGAAGAGACCAAACTATGAAGATACACCTCCTATGCAAGAATATGTGTTTATACGCATTTGGACAAAGCCCTACCAGACGCGGTAAGTTTATTTCATAATGATTTTGAATGGATTCAACCTCTTGAATATGAACATGTTCCATTCCGCTGTAGAAGGTGCCATGCCCACGGACATCTCTTCAGAGATTGTCCACTAATTGCTCAAGCCCGAAATCAAGAGGCTGAAGACAACTCGGAAGCAGATGGGTTCACTAAAGTTCCTTCTCGAAGAAGACACAACAAGAAATCCTCCTCTTCTGGAAAAAAACCTAGCACTCCTTCTAATACCCCTTCAACCAGTAATAGCTTTGCCATTTTGGATCATACTAACCCTAAGGATTATTCTACCCCGTCCTCCCTCAATCCCTCCTCCCCCTCCTCTACCCCCTTGAATCAGCCCAACCCTAAAATATCTGAGCCCTCTCAGTCTGAACCGCAATCCACCATTCTCTCTGATACCGTCCCCTCTTCGAAGAAAAAGAAAGTAACTTGGAACCCTACTCTCATGGATCTAGATGGGCATTCCTCCAATCCTAGCCAAGATAGTAAAGAAATTCCAGAAAGCACCCAGATTGCACTCATGGAAGGAGATTCTGAAGGCTTCGAACTAGGAGAACTGGATCTCTTGGGCCTGGAAGATGCATGCAGAAGAAAATAATTTGACAAGATCAATCCTCGACAAATTGAGTCACTCGAGGCGGCCCTCTCTAAAGTCCAACAGCAAAGAAAGTTGGGCATACAGCTTGGCAGTCATTGGGATAGCTTGAAAGTGATAAAGGAAACCAAGAAGCGAGGCTGAAAGCCAGATTGGCAGTGGAATATCGCTCTGGGGGAAATTCTGGTAGATTCGGGGCGATACCCCAAGTTAACTAGGTTCTTTAAACCGCTTGCAGACAATTCCCCATGAAGCTGGTCTCATGGAATGTTAGAGGGCTTAATAGCCCGGGGAAGTACATGATGATTAAGAACATGATTCAAAAAGAAAAGCCTAAAATTATCTTTCTTCAGGAAACCAAATGTAATAGTGAAATGCTAGGCTCAATCTTATCAAAAGCTTGGCCCAGCTGTAGCTCAGTAGCAGTGGATGCCTCAGGATTCTCAGGAGGACTTGCAATAGCTTGGGATATTCAATCCATTATGTTAACAGACTTCCATGCAGCGCACAACCTTATTCAAGCCACCTTCCATCCTATTGGAACCAACATACACGGGCATCTTTCCAATGTCTATTTCCCGCAAGACCAGGCTAGCAAGATAGCGCTTTTAAACACTTTGGAGAAACTTAACTCGACTAGATCCCATCCCCTATGGATCGTTGGAGGGGAATTCAACATGATCACCAGAATGGAGTAAAAAACTGGAGGAAGACCAAGACTGGATCCGGAATGCTCCTACTTCAAAATTTTCATTAACAACAGTTGGCTCATAGATATACCTTTCTCTAATGACATTTTCACTTGGAACAACAGAAGAACAGGGGGTCAGCAGATAGCTTCGAAATTAGACAGATTCCTCATCTCGGATAATGCCATTCATGTGGGCGTGGACATCACGGGCTCAATTCTTCCTCTTGCTGGCTCAGATCACTGGCCTATTATGCTCCAATGGCAAAATATAGGATCCCATCCAAAGCATCCTTTCAAATTTGAAGCTTTCTGGCTCTCTCATCCGTCCTTCAAAGAAATGGTATACGCATCATGGAGGAGTTTTAACCCAACAAAAGGTTCAAAGATGTTCCAATTTCAACAAAAGATCAAGTTCCTCAAAATTCATATCAAAAATTGGAATCAGACAGTCTTTGGGAATATTTTTCAGGAGAAGAATATCCTTGAGCAAAAAATGGATGAGGTGCAACAGGAAATCATCAATAAAGGAAGATTAGAGACTCTTGCTTCCAAGGAGAAAGACCTTCAAAAGCAGCTGGAGGAAAGATACAAACAAGAGGAGATCCTCTGGAGGCAAAAATCAAGAATTCGCTGGCTAAAGGAGGGAGAAAGAAACACCAAATTCTTTCACAGCTCAACTATTCAAAGAAGAATGCAAAATCGAATCAATCACATTACCAATCAACAGGGGGAACGACTGGAGAAGCATGAAGATATGGAACAGGAACTCTTGGAATACTTTAAAGGTATCCAACAGGAACCACAAGTCAACAGACAACAGGCTATAGATCAAATCAAGCAATTGATTCCTAATTTGATCACGACTGAGCATAATCAAATGCTTCTACGCCCGGTCTCTCTCCAAGAGGTAGATTCAGCTATGGCACAGTTTAAAGATGGTAAAGCTCTGGGCCTGGATGGATTTACTTCTAATTTTTTTCATTATTTTTGGGATCTTATCAAACATGAAGTCTGCCAGCTTGTTGAGGAATTACAAACCACGCATTGGCTACTACCTTCCCTCAATGCTACCTTCATTGCGCTGATACCTAAAGAGGAGTAACCAAGTAAACCGGAAAAGTTCAGGCCTATAGCCCTTTGTAATGTAATCTACAAATTCATTTCCAAGGTCATTGCAAATAGGCTTAAGCCGCTACTGCCGCTTCTCATCTCGCCAGAGCAGACAGGATATGTAGAAGGACGACAAATATTGGATGGTATAATTCTAACTCATGAGATTATACACTCCCTAAAATTCTGCAAGAAGCCAGGTATGCTCCTCAAGATAGATCTCTCCAAAGCATTTGACAAGCTGAATTGGAACTACATTCAACAAATTCTAAGTGCTTTTGGTTTTGATCAAATGTGGATAAGATGGATAATAAGCCTTATCACTTCTACTTTCTTCTCACTCCTCGTTAACGGGATTCTCTCACCCCCCTTCTTTCCTTCCAGAGGAATCAGACAGGGTGATCCTCTCTCCCCCTTCCTTTTTGTTCTTATGGCTGAAGGCCTTGGCAAACTTATTCACAATAGTGTTTGCAATCATCACTTGCGAGGCATCTCTCTCCATGGAGCCCCTGTTACCACCCACCAACAATTTGTGGACGATAATATGCTCTTTGGCTACCCCTCTGTTCAAGAAGCCCGCTCATTCAAAGCCATTCTTAACCTTTTCTCCAAAGCTTCTGGTTTATCCATTAATGACTCCAAATATCAAATTTTCTTCTTCAATACTCCCCCCTTAACTCAAGCCAATATTGCTCGCATTCTTGGTTTCTCTGTTGCTTCTCTCCCTGACAAATACCTAGGAGCTCCTCTTACCAACTCTGCCATCAAGCATTCTTCATGGAACCTTCTCCTTGAAAAGTTGGAATCACGGTTATCCTCCTGGACCTTCAGAACTCTCAACATGGTAAGTAGACTCACTCTTATCAAAGATGTGCTGCAATCTATGCCCCTTTATCTTGTTTTTCTGTTCTTGCTGTCCCTAAATGGGTTCTCAAACAGATTCGATCTCTGCAAAGCAATTTCCTTTGGGGATCCTCGGGTTGTAATCGAAAATGGGCCTTGGTCAATTGGAACACTGTTTGTACTCCCAAGGAGGCAGGGGGTCTTGGCCTCAGAAACCCCATGCACAACAATGAGGTCATGGGAGCACGTGTCTGGTGGAAGTGGATATCAAATCCACACACTCCCTGGGCTAAACTATGGACAACAAAATATGCCAACAACAGATCTCCGGCAGATTTATAAGACTTTCTCCTGAACAGATAGGTTCTCTTGTTTGGAATGCAGCTAAGCAGCACTATGCACTCATTCAGCAACACAGTTTCTAGGAGATTCGCAAAGGCAACCTGGCTAGGTTTTGGTCCGACTTTTGGCAGCAAAACCCAAAGCTTCTTGAGACTCATTCTCAAATCAATATTGGGAACAACAACGCTGCAATAGAAGACAAGGTTTGTCAGTATTAGCTGCCCTCGGACTGTAATGGGTTCAGGCAATGGAAGCCTTCACACCACATAGCTCCACACGCTCAATCTACGGATTGGGAAGCTCTCAGCAATGAACTATAACGTCGGAAAATTAGATGCTCGGAGGACCCTGATATCCTCAGATGGGGCTATACCACGAGAGGTATGTTTAAAACGAAAGAGGCTTATTCCTTGATGCACCCTTCTCCTCTCCCTCGTGGCCCTCTCTGGCAAGTGCTTTGGGGCCCAAACATTTGGCCAAAAATCTCCACTTTCCTCTGGCTCCTCAGCCACCGAAGAATTCTTACCTGGGACAATTTACTCAAAAGGGGTTTCATAGGGCCTTCTCAATGCCCTAACTACCATCAAAGCGCTGAATCTATTCAGCATCTCATGTTATCTTGCCCTCTGGCCAACTCCTTATGGGAAAAAATCTGCTTTCATTTCCAAAGGAACAAACCTACAGGAGACATCACTAATATCCTTCGCAATTGGCCAAAACGTCCTTACAGTTTGGCCCTTCTTAACACCCTCTATCTGCTTCTCCCCGGTCTTCTTTTCTGGTCTCTGTGGAAAGAAAGAAACAAACGCATCTTCAAAAATCAGTCCTCAACTCTGGACACCATCTGGGGTATCATCAGCAATAATCTCCAGGAATCCCTTGCTCTTCACTCCTGGCAGGAAGACGATTTTCCCAAACAACCTAAAGAAATCTCCATTTGGCAAAACTGGAATCTCAAAATTGTGGCTATTCCAACTATTAAGCTTAGGGTCGCCCTTGAAGCTCCTCTGCATTGGTCTCCCCCTCCTTCTGGAGTTTTCAAATTAAATTTTGACGGAGCCTCCAGAGGAAATCCCGGTCAAGCAAGTTTTGGTGGCACCTTTAGAAACTCCAAGGGGGGAATTCAAATCATCTACTATGGATCAATCGGATGGGACACTAATAACTCTGCTGAATTAGAAGGCCTCTGGCAAGGCCTCTGCCTCACTCATCACTACAAATTCTTTCCCATCATCATCGAGGGGGACTCTAAAATTCTCATTAATATGGTAAATTAGATCCTTTGGGGCACCAATTCAGCAAAGGTAGCCCATAGTTGGCGTTTGGCTGCCAGGATTGATAGGATAAGCAACTGGCTGAAAGACAACAGGGAAATCTCATTCACCCATGTCAAGCGAGAAGGCAATAAAGTTGCAGATCTCCTGGCCAATTTTGGAGTAGACAACAATACCACACTCATTCATGGCCCTCTCAACATTATCCATGACCGAGAAATGCTACAAAACTGCAACATGTTGGTGCACAAGGACTGTTCTTCTCCAGATGCGGATGCATATGAGGCTTGATGGGACATGGCACTCTACGCGACTCCCGAAGGAGCTCGCGTGGGGTGGCCATATGGCCCTCTGTACAGGATTTAATGCAGTCTTAAATTTTCCAGCTCGAGCCGACGTTAATACCTCTACCTGGATGCCCATTCAACTTCATATGGCGGTTCAGTCAACCATGGAACTCGTTATGGATAGTTCAGAAGGTTGTAATTGCAGTGGAGGCTCCCCGCTTCCTCTTAGCGGTGTTTTCCCTCCCGGCTTTGCTGAATCTAGCATAAGAATGCACACTGGTCATTGTTGCACTTTGCTTGCTTGTTTTGAGCCGCTTCCCGGGTACCATTTCACCCACAGTCTCTTCTGTAGTG
Source organism: Pinus albicaulis (assembly GCA_034641835.2). NCBI lineage: Eukaryota > Viridiplantae > Streptophyta > Pinopsida > Pinales > Pinaceae > Pinus > Pinus albicaulis. Next base: position 96,304,274 of record CM076582.1, read on the forward strand.
TCAAGTCTCCTTATTGTGCTTCGGAGGCTCATCTCAGTGGTTTTACTTCTCTGCGCTGTGCTCGGACGACATTCTTGAGCGGTGTCAACTACCCTCTCTGGGCCTCTGCGTTCTCTGTTTGCCACTTCTGCGGAAGAATTCATCACCCCGCCTTTGCCTCCATGCCGCGCCTCCACCACCGAATGCGGTGCCGGCGAGGTACTAATCGGGGTCGTGGAGCTCGGTATCGCCCTTCTGCAAGTTGTGCCTCGGGGTCCTCCTCAACTAATGAGGCACTGGACCAGCCTCAAGTCACGCAGAGTTACAGAAGACGAGGCCGCCATGGTGAATCTGTTCGTTTTGATAGGAATTCCCCCCCTCCTGCTACTGACCCCCCCAATTGTGCAATCCCTCCTGTTTCTCATGAGCCTACAAGCCTCCCTATCCGTCAAACCTCCCAACGGGCTGATTTACGCTTTGAATGCTCCTCAAACCGTCCCATTGTTACAGCCTTCATCACTGTAACTCTCCGTGAAGAGTCCCCTATCCCTGCTCCGACCCCTGCAACCTCTTCCCTGCCCTCTCTCGTCCCTAGCTCCCCCAGAAGCTCGGTATTCCTGCAGACTTCTCTCCGTCTTCCATGGAGGCGCTGCGCAAGGTGGATGCTGACATTGGCAAAGAAGGCAATATCAAAGGTGGCACAGATGACAACAACGATGATTATGGGTGCAGGATTATGGAGGAATCCCCGACTCAGGCTCATGATTCGTGATCCTCACAACTCTCAAACTGTTCTGGTATTTTTGACCAATTACTATTGGAAATTTCTGTTCTTTTGCTTTAAGGCTCAACTAGAAAGGCTGATTGTTACTTGCTGTATCTTTTTCTCTGTTATCTTGCTAAGTATGAACTGTAGACCGGTTTCCCTTCCAAGGGCGGTCAAAATATTCTTGTTAAAAGGACTGGTTTCCCTACAAGGGTAGTCCAGACTCTCTTGGACAAGCATGGTTATCAAGCCTAGTGTTCAGGCTCTCACAGATGACACTGTGGCATTTTTGTATCAGTAACCTTTATACATAATAGAATTAGTTTTACTTAAAATATATATATATATATATATATTAATCATTTGACTTAAAAATCATGTCATTAGACTAACCAAAAGCATAAACATATTATAGAGAAATGGAAGATTATTATTTCCACATACACAAAAAAACATATTTACATTTATTAATATCAATGATGTTATATATAAATCTTTAGTTTATAATAGATAGAGTATCTTAGTGAACTAATGATTTTTTGAGAAAATAGTTCAACCACATAATAAATTAGGAGTCAACTAGTTACACAAAATCTAATATCCAACTAAATTTAACAACCTTCTAAAATATGAAGATGATAAACAAAAACTCTTAACCAAATCTCTTAACCATAAACAAATTCTACCTTAAATAATTAATAATAATAACAATTATAAATACGATCACTCACGAAATAATTTAAATTTACCCATTTAACATATACCAACAATATATATTTATAATGAAAATCTATTATCATTTACTTTTATAACATAATATCATTTAAATTTTATATTGTTCTATTTTTCTATACTTCAAACAATATCTTGGAAATTGTCCTCTCACCATATATATTTGGTTTGTTTTTGCATAGTACGTTATTATTTATTACTTATAATAAAAACACATTAAAATGAAAATCCAATCTTTAAAGTGATCATAAGACTTTTATATAGAATATTTGAATCGTTAATAACACTTACCTTAAAAAAACTGAGAAGGAAAATCGTTTACATGGTACATGTATTAAAAAATGGTACTAACAATATACTTTAATACAACACTTGGTTTAATTGAGCACCCAGACCATGCCATGGATATCCAAAGGTACATCATCAATATCAACCTCATCTACTATTTTTGATGCAATCACAAATCTAGCCCTACACTGTTTAGTTACATATAATTTGGCTTTTTCACACACCCAACTAAGAGGGTAAGGTTTCAAATGAGGCTTGGTTTCCAATCCTAATCTCTTAACCAACGATTCTAAAATAAAATTTACTTGTGAGCCCAAATCAAACAAGGTTCCCACTTTAGTATGTTTCATTATGACTCTAATGTGGAATAATTTAGTCCTCTTTCGTTCATTAACAAGATACTCATTTGAAGAACTTGTTCTTGCATGTAATTTAGAATTTTAATTAGCATGAAGAGAAAGGGTACCTTGTATTCCCACTGTTGTGATTCGTGTCTCATACCCAAAATCAGATCCAAGGTCTTATTCTACGGTTGCCACCATCTTTTGCTGGTTCTTTGTTGAGATTCAACAAGAAGATTCAACACCCACGCCTAGTTCATTAAGCACATGGTTGCATTCAACACCTGGTTGCATTAAGCACCCAGACTAGGGTGGGGCCCACAGTGCTATTTTTGGGTGCATGTCTATTTTTATTATACCTTAATTAAGATGTACATTAAATTGTAATCTATTCTCAGTGTGGACTTGAATGAGTTAACTGGAAGTGATAAATTCAGCCAGCTAGTGGATTTCGAGTTAGAGGTTGGTTGGTGGGACATGCAGATTAATTCTAGTTGTAAAAGTGTTCGAAGTGCAGTGGTGCATGAGTTGGTGCAAGTTGTAAATAGTTTAACTCAGTTAACTGAGTTAAACTCAGTTGTGCTTGTTGTAACTAAAGATACACTAGTGAGGGATTAAGTGAATTAAATATTAATTAATTCACAATCAGTGATCTCATATGCAACTGAGGATTTACTTTGCATGCATGTCAAATCCAGTGGAGACCCAGTTGAGTTATAGGTGAAAAGGAGGTTGACTATCAGTTGTAGGATTATATGCTTGCACAAATGCAGGAAAACACCCATTGGAGTGCCCATGATACTTGCGCAGTCAAGGCAGGAAAGAATTCCTATATTTTAGGGATCTTTACCATCACGAATTGCGCAAGCAAGGCAGGCTATCTAGAGGCTGAGAATTGGTTGTTTTGGTCAGTTTTTCATATGACAATGTGATAAAATTAGTTGATGTACTGGAGGGCTCTTGTGAGAAGAGTTTTGTATGTAATTTTTTCATGATCCATGCTTAATATACAATAGAAGATAGTGGGGTTTTTAGTTGTAATCTTTCCCCGGGAAATTATCTATGTTGTGTGTGATTGATCTTTCTTCATGTTCATGTGATTAGCGATTGTGTTTTTTAATTCCATATATTTGTAGAAGCGATTCAATATTTAACTTTAGTACGTTGTTAGATCAGGTGAATCCAAGATATGCATGCATGTTGTATAATTTCTACATGGTATTAGAGCACAGGAAATTGCAGAAGTGAAGCAGGAGCTGAGTTTGTGACTGGATAGAATTCGAATTTGCAGAAAGAATTTCTTGGCGCTACAACTGATTAAAGATCGAAATGGCTTTCAATGGATTGAGGTTAGAGTATGCACTTGAGGGAAGCTCAAACTACATTGCTTGGAAGGACAGGATGGAGGCAATACTTGAAGACAATGGCTTGAAGGAAATCATCGACAAAGATTTTCCTAAGCCAAATGCTGCAGATGCTGCAAATCGTGATGCATTGAAAAATATAGTGGCAAAGGCGAGGAGGATCCTGTTGGAGGGAGTACGAGACCATATTGTCTCAAGCCTTCATGGGAAATTCACACCATATTCAATGTAGAAGGCTTTTATGGATCTATTCAAAAGTAGCAACGACCATAGGGAAATTGGCGGTCAAATATAAACTCAGAAACATCAATATGGAAAAGGGAGACACCATTCCAAAATATCTAACAAAGTTTGTCCAATGTCGGGATGAACTGGGGAGCATTGGAATAACAATCGCTGATGATGATTTGGTGAGCTTGGCTCTCCTAGGACTTCCCAAGAGTTGGCATAGTTATGAAGACTCTGTCAATGGAAGGGAAAAATTTCCATATTGGGAACGACTGTGGTCAGATTTGGTGCAGGAGGAGTTCAGATGAAATACCAGAGATGGATCTTCATCTAAGAATGAAGATGAAGAGGATTGTGCTTTTTCTACAAGGGCAAGGAAGGGGAAGGGAAAGAAATTCCATTCTAAATCCAAGTCCAAGAATAGCAAGAAGTAGGAGGACATGTCCAAGGTGAAGTGTTTTCACTATCACGAACATGGGCATTTTTCTACTAACTATCCATAAAAGAAGAAGAACAAGACGATTGTTGGATCTATAGCTGGTGAGGCCCTTTCCTCGCAATTTGAGCTTGACTTCTCATTGATCGCATGCATGGTGTCTAGTGCATTGGGATATGTGTGGTATTTGGATAGTGGCACTTCCTTTCACATGACGGGAGATAAGGAACTTTGCAGTGACTTGGAGGAGAAAGACCTCTAGATGCTTATTAAGATGGGCGACGACAGATGGTACAGTGCTATTGGGATTGGTACCATTACCTTTCAGAGGGAGTCAGGTAAACCATTTCAATTAAAATATGTGATGCATGTAACAGGTCTGAAGAAAAATTTGGTCTCAGTCGCAATGTTGGAGGATAGAGGCTATGACGTTGTTTTTAGTGATGGAAAATATTTCCTGCAACATAAAACAATGATTCAAGCAAAGATGATATGGATTCGAGTTAAGAATCTCTACAAGATGGAGGTAGATTGTTGTACATCAATGATGGGCAAGGCAGATCAAGTGGTGAGCCGGGATGAGGGTGAATTATGGCATAGGCGATTGGGCCATCTTCACCATGGAGCCTTGAAAGTCATGCAAAATATTTCTACTGGTCTTCCCGGGGGTACAATTTCGCAGTCAGACACATGCAAGGTATGTAAAATGGGAAAATATGTAAAGGCCACCTTTCATGAGAAGGAAAACCGAGCTTCGGGGATCCTTGAGAGAGTTCACACAGACGTGTATGGTCCTTTCTCGGTTACTTCAACATCAAAACATAAGTACTATGTAATCTTTGTTGATGAATTTTCTCGTAAGTGCTGGACCTTCTTCATGTAGAATAAATATCAAGCATTCTCTAAGTTTTGTGAGTTTAAGGCACTGTTGGAGAAAGAGTCGTTTGAAGCAAGTGAAGGCTCTTAGGAGCGATAATGGTGGAGAATATATCTCTAATGAATTCAAGAACTTCTGCAGCAAAGGAGGAATTCGAAGAGAACTCATAGCTCCTCATAACCCACAGCAGAATGGGGTAGTGGAGAGGAAGAACAAAACTATTGTGGGTGTAGCACGAGCGATGTCGCATGAGCAAGGCGTACCAATGCATCTGTGGGCAGAAGCATGGAATACAATGGTACATGTGAAAAACCGTTGTCCTCATAGAGTACTTGGCATGAGTACACCTGAAGAGGCTTTCACTGGTAAGAAACCTGATGTTTCACACTTTAAGATTTTTGGCTCATCTGTTTATTTGCATGTGACCAAGGATGCCAGGAAGAAGTTGGAACCAACTGTTGAGGTTGGGACTTTTGTGGGGTACACTGAAACACCCCATAATTATCGTGTGTATTTTCCAAACAACGGAATGACTATTGTGCGATGGGATATCAAATTTGATGAGGAGAAAGCCATGCAGTTGTCCCTTGAGAGGGAGATCGACTTGGATGTAGAGGAGGAACTGTTGGTTCCAAGGATGAGTCTCAAGATGTGGATCAACCACATGAGGAGGTTCATGGAGTGGAGGAAATCACTCAAGCAGATCCATCCATCAGAAATGGTAGAAGGCGCACCACAAAAGCTGATAGGCTGACATTTGATGCTGAACAGAATGTAGGAGCCCCTAATTCACAGTGCAGACAAAGATAGTCTCCTGACCGATTTACTCGATACATGGCTCTTTTAAGCAAATGTATTGTGACTGAAACATCTTCCTTTTAGGAAGCAGTGCAATGACCTACTTGGGTTATTGCAATGGTGGAGGAGTATGACTCCATTGTCAAGAACAATGCATGGGAGATAGTCCCAAGACCGGTCGACAAATCAGTGGTTGGATTGAGATGGATCTACAAGGTAAAGCAAGCTATTGATGGGAGTGTGGATAAATACAAGGCCGCATTTCTGGCCCGGGGTTTCTCATAGATCGAGGGGATAGATTATGATGAGACTTTTGTGCTTGTCGCAAGGTACTCTTCCATAAGATCCATCCTTGCACTCTCAGTGGAGATGGGCTAGCGCATTCATCAGATGGATGTGAACATTGCATTTCTCAATGGGATCATTGAGGAAGAGGTTTAAATAGAGAAGCCTAAAGGTTTCAAGATCTTCAACAATGAGTCGCATGTGTGCAGACTCAAAAGAGCATTGTATGGGTTGAAGTAAGCACCCCGTGCTTAGTACACTCGGATAGACAGCTATTTCATTGGATTGGGCTTCACCAAAAGTGAAGCAGATGCAAACCTATACTAGATTGTGGTTGAGGGTAAGCTATTGATCATTGTTCTTTATGTTGATGATCTAATTTTGACTGGTGATGAGTAGTTGATACACTCATTCAAGGAGGATCTTGCAAGGGAGTTCGAAATGAAGGACATGGGACTCCATTATTTCCTTCGATTGGAAATATGGCAGCGGGATGGTGAAATTTTTGTGTCTCAAGGCAATTATGCAAAGGAGATACTACGGTAAGTTTAACATGGAGAGCTGCAAACCCATGGATACTCCTCTTCCAGGAAATTGGAAGCAAGAGGATGCTACTTTTGGAGAGGTAGTGGATGCTACTGTCTATCAACAGTTAGTGTGTTCGCTAATGTATCTAGTGAACACGAGACATACATTTTCTATGCAGTTAACTAGCTGAGTAAAGCTATCATTAAGCCTACCAAGCTCTTTTGTAAGGCGAGAAAGCATGTCCTGAGATACTTGTTGAGCCTCAAATTTGTGCTTTCCTTCACCTCATTTTACCTCATTTTCCCTTGTCCATTTCTATCTTAAACCCAATTGATCAATAAATATAGTTAAAATTACTTCTAGAATGATTTACATGACTGACTTGTTGAATTTTGTGATTTTTTCCATTGTTAAGCATTTTGATCGGAACTAGCTGCAGAATGCAGACATTCCGTAGCTAACCGGCGATTCTGCAGCTACCTTCATGTTTGAGTATGTTCC